>CAKNYM010000269.1:0-12507 GCA_932195095.1 Andricus curvator | reverse complement strand
GACTAACAAAATTTTCTTTGGGGAGAGAGCTGCCGCTGGGGAGACTTGCCGCACTTTGCCATTTTTAGAACTACTTAGAAAATTTTCTTGGGGGAGAGATGCCTCTGGGGAGACTTGCCACAGTTTTGCCATCTTTAGAACTGTTCAGAAAATGTTCTTGAAGGAGAGATGCCGCTGGAGAGACCTGCCGCAGTCTTGCCATCTTTAGAACTATTCAGAAAATTCTCTTAAGCGAGGGATGCTGCTGGGGAGACTTGCCGCACTTTTGCCATCTTGAGAACGGCTTAGAAAATTTTCTTGGGGGAGAGATGCCACTGGAGAGACTTGCCGCAGTTTTGCCATTCTGATGTGGACTTGAACATTTTACCCTGATGCGATATGCCGATGGGTAGACTTGCCGCGGGTGAGAGATACCGCAGATGTGACAATTAGTCCTGTGAGGCTTGCTGCAGTTTTGCCATTTTATATGGACTTGAAAATTTTTTCCGGATGAGAAATGCCGCCGGGGAGACAATAAGTCCTGGGAGACTTGCCACAGTTTTGCCATTTTCATTTGGACTTAAAAAAATTTGTTGTGTGGAGAGATGCCACAGGGAGTCTTGCCACTGGCGAGAGATGCCTCATGTGAGATGATATGGACCCTATTTGCACAATGCAAAATGTGCAAAAACGACATTTCTTACAACCATTCAACGTCGCCTTTAAATAAGCACCTTCCTCACGTGCATTCCCTTAAGCCAAAGGAACAGAGGTATGTGAAAGTGTGCAATATTTTAAGTTAATTTTAATGACAAAATAGTTTTATCTTATTTATTTTATTTGTAAAAATAACATTTTCATTTTCTTTTGCGTGATTGAGCGAGAATCAGGTGCGTGAATAAGAAAAGGCGTACCAGTAGGAGAACATGTGGTAGGTACGTAAGTTTTGAATAAATTCTCAGTAACAGTGGATGAACTGAACAAGCAAAAATTAGGTAAACGGGAAAAGGGAGGTTAAAGGATAGCTTAGGCGAGTGCGGTGCTTTGATAGTGGTGCAGAGGGAGGAGGGCCAACTTAGGGTTGGAGGTTTAGAGTATAAAGGATAGATGTTGTTAAAAAGAGCAAGGGGTTGTTTTCAAAACGAAAAAAAGAGTCAATCATATTGTGTTGCTCGGTGAGGAGCAGGAGAAGGGACAAGCAGGCGTTGCGGGTAGTGATTTAGTGAAACAGGGGCGACACAGGTGGCTGATGGGCGGAAACTAATGGACGAGAGCAATTTACTGACTGAACGGAAAATACATTTGAACTCGACAGAAAGAGAGATACAGTTGGACTGTGACCCGGAGATAGATGAAAGATATTTTACTCCGAAGAAAGTACGACAAGCGACAGGGAACAGTGAAAGGAGTCTGGGTAGGCCGAAAGGGGAAAAGTTAGGGTTAGAAGAAAAGGTACGACAGAAAGGAAGGTCAAATAGCGAGAGGGACGCAAACATTTTAAAAGAGTGGTTCAAGAGGAAAAAGGATTTAGACGACAGTTTGGAGAAAAACAATAGAACAAAGTCTCTTTAAAAAGAGCACAATGGTGATACGGACGTCGGAAAGAAAATATAAGTAGCAAGGGGAGGGAGAAAGTGAAAAAGAAAAAGAAGGTAATCCTGAGGAAGAAAACAGCACTATAAAATGGAAGAGAAATTCAGAAAAGGTGACAGGGGAACAGTCAAGCGGAGGGGTGTTGAAGCAAGTATTGGTGGAAGTGAGATAGTTAAAGAAAGAAGTTAATGAAGGGATGAGCCAAATGGAGGAGATAAGGGGAGAGATTTCAGCAGGAAGTGAGGAAGTGAGACAGCTTAGAGAGGAAATGAAGGAGAGAAATGAAAAGTGGGAACAAGAACTGAAACAAGTGCAGAGTATAATTGTAAAAATAAGTCATTCTCTGACAGGTGTAAGAAAGGAAGGGGAAAAGAGAATCGTTAAGTTGCAGAATCGGTTTGCAAAAGGAGAGGAGAGAGATGAGAAATTGAAGGAAATCGAAAAGCGGCTAAAGGGGGTAGAGTAAGGTAGCATAATAATAGGGAAGGAAACTGCAATGAGAATGAAGGAAATATTAGGGAGCAAATTAGCAAAAAAAAGAAGGGAGGGAGAAGAAAAGGTTATGCAAAATAAAATTAAAAGTATGGAAATGCATTGACAACAAAAGGAAAAGATGACGAGAAAAAATAACATTGTACTCAGAGAGGTGAAAGTTATAAAAGGGGAGAAAAAAGGTATTTAGAGTAATTCTATAAGAAAACGATGGGGACGGAGTGTGAGCCCAAGCGGGTCATCGCAGTAGAATCAGCGGGAAAGGATTGATTGATTTGATTGGTTTATTTTGTCCTAGGGATTCCTATAAGGACACATATACTGTATACATTACTGTACAAACGTTCCATAACTCTCCATTATTACAAACATACAGTCTTCGGGTTCAGGTTTTAAACAATAATATTCATCAACCTACATGATACAAACTATTAATTATGTACATTTAGAATGGTATACAGTTTCACACATCTCAATAATATTTAATGGCATAACTATATCTCACTTACACTCTACAAATTCATAAAAAGGCTTACTCCTCTATCTCACGCAGATACGCAAAAACCTTACTTTTAAACAGAGAAACCGTCTCAGTTTCTACTACAGTGGCTGGAAAACTATTCCAGAGCGTTTTCGCCGTTACAATAAAGGACCTTTGATATAAAACCGTTCTACTCTAGGGAACTCTGAATCGTTCAGGGTTTCTGATTTCCCTATCAGTGACAGCCACCCTTTCAACAAATTGATCATACAAGTACTCTGGGCGTCGCGATTTTAATATACCAAAAGTAATAACACCTACAAAATATTTTCTTCTGCTAGCAACACTCAACGATCCAAGCCTTTTACGATATGGTGTTATATGCTGATCACGCTTCACATTAAATATAAATCTTATACACGAGTTTAACAGCTTGTTCAATTTCCGATTAAGCTCTTCAGTTAAGTCATTGTAAACCACAGAGCAATAATCGAAGTAAGGTATTATGAGCGAAGAAACCAACTTTGCTCTAAGATCAGTAGACAAAGAATTTTTGTTAAATTGCAGCTGTTTCAAGGTAGCATAAACTCGTCTAGAAATGTAACCGACTTCTTTATCCCAAGTCAATGTAGGAGTAAGGATTAATCCCAAGTTTTTAGAATCATCGACAAAAGGAATGATGGTATTCAGAATCTTAACCGGGAGAAGAGAGGCCATGTCGAGCTTATTTATATATTTATAACTTCCTAATATTAGCGCTTTGGTCTTGCTTGCATTAATTTCAAGTTTATTAGTTTCTGACCATTCATATATCGCCCTTACATCTCGATTTATTAGATCAATAGTCTCATTGATTTTATCTGGACTACACTGGATGTATATTTGAAGATCATCCACAAAAAGCATATGGAGTGAGTACTTGATAACGGATCCAATATCATTGGTAAAGAGTATAAATAGCAAAGGCCCAAGCACAGACCCCTGCGGAACACCAGTGCCAATCTCTCCCCACTCCGATCTTTCTCCGCTTAATCCAACAACTGATTGTTGACGGCCCGGAAGGTATGATGACATCCACTTAAGTACTGAAGCCGAGAATCCATAATAATTAAGTTTTAATAAAAGAAGCATATGAGGGACCATATCAAATGCTTTACTAAAATCAAACAGGACCATAATTGTCACCATTCGGTTATCAATGCCTCTTCGAATGTCGTCAGTGACCCTAAGCAATAGCGTCTGCGTACTGAAACCATGTCTATAACCTGACTGATAAGCACTCAAGCAGTTATTAGATTCAATGTGATCAATCATCTGATCATAAACAGTTCTTTCCAGTGCTTCTGAGAGGCAACAGAGGATTGCAATAGGACGATAATCTCCAACATGTTGAGAAGTCTTAATCTTGTTTATAGGCTTTATAAGAACCTTCTTCCACTCTTTAGGAAAAACGGAGGTTTGTAACGATGAGTTAAATAAAGTGAGTATGTATGGAAAAATAACTGGTAAAGCCTTTACAACAAAGCCTATAGACTGACCATCAACCCCTCTAGCTTCTGTTTTTATGTTATCCAGGTTCTCAATCAGTGAAAGGGGAGTTATATCTTAAAAATAGAATCGAGAATCCTCAGAAGGAAAATTCAGGAGGTCAGTGACCACTGACCCTGTTACATTATATGCGAGTTACCACAAATAGAAAGAAAGTAGGCATTAATTTCATTTACTGAACATATAAGTGGCAACTCTTCACACCTTGGTCTAACGTATCCCAAAACCCTTAATTCCTTCCACAGATTTCTAGCATCATTTATACTATCCAATCTTGTTGCATTATAAAAGTCCCTTGCTTCATTGAGCTTACGAGTGGCACCATTCCTCAAAGTCTTATAATCAGCATGTACTTCTAGATTCCCTACTCTTTTCCAAGTCTTGTACACGCGGTTTCGTTCCTTTATCATATTCCTGATTTCATCTGTCATCCAGGGGCAAAAACTTTTTCGTGGTGGGATAAACGAGCATAAAGGTGCAAATTCATCCATAGCTGCATTCAGGGCATTACTCATGAAGATTTGTTTCTCATTTACGGAGAGATAACCTTCAAATGTACCCCACTCCACAGACTGAAATTTGGTAAGAAAGGCACCCTCATCCATATTACGAATATCTCGATAAGTTTTACTTACTTGAGAAGAAATACTGAATTTCCAAGTATATTCAATTGCAATGAGTTCATGTCCAGCCACAAATGGCACTGTTGATTGATGAGTTGAAAATACTTTTCTCTCATTATCTACTACACATAGATCCAACCACGTATAAGAGTTCGGAGTATGGTGCGTCGCAGAATACGGCACTATAAACAGATCAAGCGAGTCAAATAATGCCTTCACATATAATGATCCAGGTTCATGACTATTTAAGTCAAAATTGAAATCACCCATAAGTACAATATTTTCATATGCATGAATGAATCTCAAAAAGGAGGATTCACAATTATGTAGGTATTGATCATGAGGTCTTCTATAGACAACAGCCAATAGCAGCGGTGACATAGCACGACAAGATATTTCCATTATAATAAATTCTGGTTCATTAAAAACACCCTTTGTTGTCTCCAATAATTTGATGTTTAGACCATTTATGACATACACCGCAACACCTCCACCCCTCCTGCCATCTCTATCCCTACGCACAAACGAATAACCTTCAAGAGCAACAATATTATCACTAATAGTTTCAGTTGGCCATGTTTCACTTATCGCTGTGACATGATATATATTATGATTTAAGTAAGCACGAAGTAAGTTGATATGCGATTTTAGTGAGTTAATATTAATGTGACAGATTTTTATTAGCGAGTTGCAAGAGGCAGGATTGGAGTCAGGGTTATTACTCAAAGGCAGGGATCTACGCTATTCAGGAGATAGTCATTCAGTCAAAAGGTCAAGATCACTCAGACATAGAATCCTGATTATAGGATCCTTATCCTTTCGCCTAACAAGGATCACACCATTCACATGCCACACATATTTGTACGATAGTAACTTAGCCTTTTCTCTAGTAGAGCGAAGTAAGTTGTATGTGGCAGCAGGGAGGTATTGGTTAATGTAAAGACGAGATTTTCCGAGATCCAAACATATTTCATTCGCATATAGAGATTTCTTCTTCCTCATACTAGAAATCATCTCCTTTCTAGGCCGTAACGTTGAGAATCTAACCAGCACTAATCGTGTCTTACTAGTTGAATGAACAACAACTGATTTTGAGCAAGAAGGTTTAGAGGTAGAAGTTGAACTCGAATCCATAGCCGCTCCTAAGGCAGATGACTCAGCTTGTGTCGATGATACTGATAGCGTTGAGGACATCTGGTGTACATTTTTTATCTAAGCAGGAGTTAGCTGCACATTGATAACCTTTGAGACTGAACAGACAAGTTCCACAAGATCTTCCTCTTCTCTCTCAGGTACTCCAGCAATGATCAATCCATCCTCACATTGCTGATTTTCCGTCCTCAGAATACGCTGATCTAGTCTTCTCTGACTATCCTCAATTGATTGAATCTTATTCCGTAAAGCTTCATTTTCGGTTGTGAGTACCGAAACTTGTGAGCTCAGCTGAACATATTGAGTCGAGATAGCTTGAAGCTTGGCATTGTTCTCTTCAAGTTTGAGCTGCATCTCAGGGAGACAATTTACTTTTTCCCTGATATCATTAAGATCTGAACATATTCCATCATTATCCTTTTTCACAGATAGTACGCTAGATTTGCAGTCATTAATTGCTGACAAGAGCTGTCCAAACTGACTGCTTGAAAAGTTGCTACTCTCCGACAAAACGCTGTTGTTATCATCAGACTCCATTTCAGGACTTGAGTCAAAAGTGCTCGTCGTATTTTTACTTCCTTTTGTTATTGAGGTACTGGATGCAGTTTCGTTTTTATCAGACCTTCGGGACTTAGAGAGCTGTTTATCCTTGAGATTCATTCTCTCAAATGGCCCAGTACACTTGACTAGCACGTTGTCAGTATTATAGATGTTATGAGTGAAGCACTTCAAATTTGGATGAAAATATTTTATACACTTAGTACAATATTTAGCGTCTGTGATAATTAATTTCCTGCATGTACCACAAGGTCTTGCCATGATGGGTTTTGTAAAGATTTCAGAGAAATTAAATTTGTTAGCATAATCAAGAATACCAGACGGACATCCATATCATTTAAGTTTCGTACATTAAATTTAAATTTAAAAGTGCGTAACAACATCACTAGGCATATTTAAGCATAACCAGATAATGCTAGATGTTACTGAAAGTTCCTAGGTTTAGTCAAATATAACTAGATGTAACTATATCATGGCACGCTAAATCAGTAATGCATGTAGGAGTAACTAGATATAAATATCAATAAAAGCTACTAAACTTATACGCACATGCTTACATACCCAGTCGTAAATAGATATTTAAGTATAGTAGCTAGAATGAAACAATTCTCTATCAATACACATCCAAGAAAGCGTTTCACCAATAAAAGAAAGTCACTAGAAACTAGAGACAAAAATATACACCAATAATCACTAGTAATCACTACCACGATGGTGACGGAGGCAACTATATCCCATTAGCTTAAAACTCACGAAGATGGCGTGTACTAAGATGGCGACAATGGCTTCAATACTGGAGAGCAACCTTATACCTGAAGAATCCATGCGACGGAGAAGATGACTTCAGAGGCAAGATGCCTGTTTCTCATGATTTTGAAAATGGCTGAGTTTCAAGATGGCTGCAATCCCCAAATTTCAAGATGGCAACTGCGGCTTCAGGAATGTAATGGTAGCTTTAAATTCCAAAATGGCTACATCTCCTTATTAAAATAGGGATAGAAGAAGAATGGCAAGAACTCTGCATGAGGATAAAGAAATTTCTGCTGGTCAAAGACTTTGAAAGATAAACTAGAGATTGAGCAGTAGCATGTTGAGATAGAGAATTTAAAGGAAGCAAGAGGGAGTTTAAAAGGTTATACAAGAAGTGGAAAAGAGGTAAAGTTTATATCGAAGAGATGTATTCTTATCCTTTCTCGTAAGAGAAAGGAGGAAGAGAAACAAAGAGAGCTTGAGAATGAAAAATTCTTAAACATTCTTGATATGGTTAAAAATTCAGTTAAAATTAATCGACAACTGCAATTTGGTGATTGTGAATTCTCTTTTGTTGAAACTCCTTCGGCCTAAGGCGCGCTTTGTTGGTTCTCGCGCTCCGCGCTGGGTCTCTGAATTTCCCTCATATTTGAGCGCTCGGCTTTCAAAATGAAAGTTGAGAGCATCGCCAACTGGTATTTGTTGATTGGGAATTCTCTTTTGTTAAAGCTCCTTCGGCTCTAACAAACAGATTCTCATCACGTATCTCGTGCTTCCCACTCGATTTTTTCAAAAATGCGAACTTTTCTACATTATGTTCAACTCTAATGTATCAAATGTATATTATATTTATTTCTGTATCTCGGTCTGGGACTGCTCACTCAGATATCGCAAAACAAAGTAATCATTTTATTTGTAATTACCGCTTTCATATTTGCTTCTAATTTTGCATTTAATTTTATTCTCAGCCACCCTGAAAAATGTATCAATTCTAAAGATTTATATTATCACAATTTATAATATTCATTGAAGTTGAAACAAAAGTATTTTCATTGTTTCTTTTTCATAACTAAAAAGAGTTCGCCTCCTATTAAGAAAACGAAATTGTTAATAAACATTTTATTGCAACTTGTGCTGTTTTTCCATCAATTTAAGCAAATTTGTAGATAGGATTCAGGCGAAAGATTTTGTCATTTTTCCAAAGAGTTAATATTTTTATTTTTAATATAGTTTTATAACAAAAGTTTATGACAAATTCTTAGATATTTTTGGTTAAACAACATTTGTCTTTTTGTTTTTTTTCCGTCTCTTGTGTCGTTTCTCCAATAATTAAATTTTTTTATTTTCAATTTTGCTTTTCACGATTAAAAGAAAATTTACTGGTCCTGTCTGAGAATTTTAATAACAAATTTGTAGATCCTTTTTCGGTGAACAACCTTGGTCTATTATTTTTTTTACCTTGTGTCATTTAAAAAAAAAAAATTATTTTTATTTTGAATGTTTAATGTTTTTATTTTTAATATATTTTTTCACAAATGAAAGAAAAACTACGCATTTTAACAACAAGTGAATAACAACAAATTTGCAGCTCTTCCTAATTGAACAATTTTCGTCTTATTATTTTTCATTTTGTAGCTTGTGTGTTTGTCCACAAATTTAATTTTTGTATTTTTAACTTTTAAAATTAAATTTATACAGAAAAAAAATCTTTTCCTTTCGCCCCGCTGGGATTCGAACGCCAGCGCTACTTATTGCCAGTTAGGTACTCTACCACTAAGCTACTGGAGAGATCGGAAGAAGAATCCTTTTTCTGCATACGCTTTCTTTTTTTTCTTCCTTTCTTTTTCTTTCTTTTATCGTTACCATCTCCGATGATAATACATATTCCTAGTAAAATTGACTTGTATTGAAACATAACATCTTGTAATTAGAAACCCAGAATTTGCTATTTATAATCGTCTACAGTCTGTATTTCTTGACGAATTTTGATACTTTTTAGAAAATGATAGACCATCTAAAAAGGAGATACGAGAAATTGAATTCCGGAAGGTAATTACCAAACAAATGGTGTGATCAGGTTACCACTTATCTGATTGACTGGATCGTCATCAGTCAGAATATCGATAAAAATATTGTTATTTTGTCATTGGTGTTTGAGGTGTTTAGGAAATCTAATTTTCCTCAAACCGCGTGAAGAGTAGCTTTGCTTGCAAAGAAATCAAATTCCTCTGATGTCTTTCAGAAAAGTTTGGCATGCTACCAAGTACCGAGAAAATCCAGCCAACAAATTCACTCTCTAGTTCCAAAAGATCGGACTCAGTTGTGACAGTTTAATGGTCCTGTAAACTGGTATCATATACATTTGAAAAATATAGCCAGACTTCAGGGTCCATGGAATAAGTTGACAAGTCCAAATGATCTTCGCAGATGGACCGATGTCGAGATAAGGGAATTTGGCAATGTTGAGAAAGATCCTGTGGAGGCCCTGCAATCATACGTTCCAATTTCCGCACAACCTTTCATCTTGTGCACCGATTTCAGCGACTTTGCCTCAGGTGCGATTATCGTTCAAAAGATCCAGAAACGGGAACTGGAAACTTGATTGAAGTTCTGAGTCCATCGAGAAACTGAGATGCTATTGAGAAGGTATGCCGTTTGAGGTCGTTACCGATCATCAAGCTTTGCAAGAGCTTCATGGATTGAAAATTCCTATAGTCTGCTTTCCTAGATGAGCAATCTACCTTTATCAGCATGATATAACAGTTAAATGTCGTTGAAGAACCAACAATAAGGCTGGCGATGCATTCTTGCGCATGTTTAATGTTGAGGTAGACCCGAATGCATGAGAAAAGGTCGTTGCAGAAACCAGTTAAGGACGAATTCAACTGAAAATGATTTGTGAGCGGGATTTGTATCAAACTAAATTCAAACTCATGAAAGATGAACATGACAAATTTTCTGAAGAAGATCGAGGACGACGAATTGTTTTATTATATGTCCTGATTACGGAAAGGCTCTGATTGACGACCAACCCCCGTAGCCAGGTATGATCCAAATCGCCCTTGACCCAATTATCCGTTGATGCTGTCGTCTCTTAATCGCGGAAAAAGAAGAAACTCTAGTTTAATCGTCGTTCAAGATTTGTGTACTAAGTATATTGAATTGTTTCCAATCCGAAAGTTGCGCGTTAAACAATGTACATTTTGAGCGCCAGGTGGACAGGCTAGCTATTGCTTTCTTTTCACCAAGTCATTGAGTCGACCCTTCAGTTCCACAATATGGCAGGCTCATTCGCACGCAGATCTGGTCTCTCCATTATAGCACCAGTTTTTAAACGATCGATGGAGTTGAACAGAAAGCAGGCTGAGTTGCAGCAAAAAATGTTGAGCTTTCAACTGTTGATGGCAGTCAAAATGCAGCTGCTGATGCCTGAGTTGACTTCGACAATTACAACTTCGGAGACGAAACCACCAGAAGTTCAATGAGGCATCACAAATTCGCTGAATTATCATCCTTGTTTTCACAGAAAAACTTTTAGGGTGCAAGGAAGGTCCTGGACGCCGATTACGGGTCTACTTCCAGTTTGTTAACTAATCAGGCCGACTTAGCCAGGTCTGTCCTAACCTAAAGGAAACCAGAGACCAGAAGAGACGTCAAAAGATTGCTGAAATACATACAGAGATTTCCCGTCGAAACCATCTACCCGATCCCTGTAATTATTAGTAGGTAAGAAGACCAGTAGAGGAAAAGGAAAAGACGAGATCAACAGACAATCCAAACGCACTCGTCGTGCCATCTGTGGCTGTTCACTGTTCAGTCACTACCATTTGAAAAGATTAAAAAATTCAAGGATTTTCTTTGGAAACTTGGCGTCCTATACCACGTCAATCCTAAGGGACAGCAGTAGCATCTACATGGTTGACTATCGAATCATTGTTTCCAAATTAATTATATTTTTTTTTATCCTAATACGCTACTTTTTTTGCGTAGTGTCGACTTCGAATTTCAGAATTTTTTATTTTTGACCCACCTGACTAAACACACTGGATTATACTATATCTAAAAACAGAAATGTTTTTGAACTAATTATAATCTATAATGCAAGCAAGGAAAATTATGAAACATTTGAAATCATAACACTTGAGTGTTTATTAGGTGCTGAATTACATTTTTGTACTTTTATTTTTTGCTGGAGAGTGTAAAGTGGTCGTCACGTGACGTAATTAAAAATTCAGGGAAGTATGTTTCCTTTTCATTTCAGACCATCTGAAATATGCATCCGGTTATTTCAAAATGTTCATTCAGCACCTCCGATTCAGGATTCAGGGCGAATGTTCATTGCATGCTCCAGTTATTTTGTGGACACCTGAAATATTCAATATTATTTATTATACTGATGATTACGACATCCCTTCAAATATCTTGAACTTTTATTGAAATCGTGTATGTTATATTGAGAATGTAAATAACTTTTCCAAATTAAAATGATTTTCATGGAAACTGTCAGGGTTGAAAAAGTTCATTAGAAAAGCATTAGAGATTGATAAATTTTCCATTTTTGTTGGTTAAATTTATACCATTTGTAAAATTGATATTTCAAGATATTTAAAAAAGTGCTTCTTAGAAATGAAGAAAATATCTTTCGATCCAATTCACCTTTAGGGTCACATTTTTTCACGAAGCATCCGTAACGATCGGCACTCAGTTTCCTGACCTCTAAACCTCGACCATAGCAATTTTTCAGATTATTGTCGTCCTGAAAACATATTTTATTAAATCATAATTTCAGGAAAAATCAATATGAAAAAACCATGGAATATTTTGTTTACTTACGTCGCAGAGGTCGGGAGCACATCCGAAAATCGGAGGATTCTGAATAAAATATCATTTCAGTTAGTAGAAGTACTTTTTATCAAATTCTGAATTGTACGATCATTTCAAAATTTTATTCTCATTAGTTTAGAAAGTAAATAGTATTCTAAATATGAGGAAAAAGAAATTCTTATATGTTATATATAATGTAGAAATTTGAAATAATTATTCTCATCTGATAAAGGAATAGTAAGGAGTAGTATCCCTTACGTGAGGAGTGGGACCCAACTAACACAGTTACTAGCCTGAGCAGTCACATGCTTGCACCAAGATTCAGAAAACCAGAGACTTGTGACTTCCCTGGTCACCCAGTGACAATATATTTCCCACTCAAAGCAATACCATGTTACAAACGAAACAGGTAACATTATCCCACTACGAAACCTGCACACTGAACCTGCACGAACCTGCACAAGAACCGGTCCATGTAATCTTGAAGGTTTCTGTAAGGGAATTTGG
>CAKNYM010000266.1:0-13504 GCA_932195095.1 Andricus curvator | reverse complement strand
ATTTGGATCTGAAGTCTTGGGTGCGCCACTGTCGCGAACTCGTAAAACCAGGTAGCATTTTTAAGTTGCATTTTAAGTAGGGCTTCGAAACAATTTTAAAATAAATTTAAATTCTAAAAATAGTAGCAAGGCTAGCGTGAAAAATTTCTGGACATTTACTAACCGGAATACCGATGGGATCATGATTTAATTATTACTTAAAGTTTTATCAAATAAATGTAAAAAATCTGAGATTATATTCTAAACATAAGCCTGGATAAATAATCGCTTTCACAAGACCTACCACAATTTTTATGTTCACAAGTGAAAGTAGTATATTTCACTTACCATGAAGTCCTAAAAATATCGAAATGAATCATTGTTGGTTCATTTTTTCACTGGACACAAAATAGAAGAAACAAAAGATCTTTACAACCTTTTTTGGAATCACATGCTGATATGACTTCCAAAACGAAGGAGAAAATTACCGAAAAGTTCGAAAGCTCCTACACTTTCTCACGAACGACCGGAGCGACACACATCATAATGTAACGTTGTCACGGAATGCAATTTTCATTTTATGAATTTGTATGGTTCATGGCGATGAATCTGACAACAGCTGCGTTGAAAGACTAGGAATCTGTATTACCATGAAAATTTCGAATCTAGCGGGAAATTCGAAATTACTAAAATTTTAAATAGAATTAATATATTCGATTATTCTAGAATAAAACTAAATCACTGATTAGGAATTTTAGGATCATAGGCTATAATAAATTTAATAACTTAAAAGCGTGAGAAATAGGACAAAATAGATGAGTCAGAACCCCAAAAAAATGTTCTTACTCTGAGGATAGTAATAAAATGCGATATTTATTACTATAATTTAGATGTGCATTCATAGAAAAGGAATTTTAGTTGCGAAATAAGTGTAGTTAAAATTTATGTAAGGGAAAAACATTCTTAAATTAACTCCCACGCGCCTGCAGATCGTCAACAGGGATGATTGAGGGTTTCTCAGACAGGGAAGGTTCAAATGAGTCTTTTTAAGGGGAAAAGCACTCAACAGAATGTTCTTATTCGTTTTCAGTTCTCAGTCAGAGTTAGTAGTTTTCTACTCTGGAAATTACTATATAAAAATCCTTTCAATGGCTGAGACGGGAATCTCCATGATGCAGACTAATTTGTACCACAGCAAAGGCGCCTCGACGTTTCTAGCGAGACGCATGTCCGTGGTGCAGACAGGGATCGCCCTAATCTAAGCACCCTGGTTATACACAAAAAGGATTTGTGGCTTGTCAGGATGTGGCTCCATATATAAGGGGCCACGTGAAAAAACGCCAAGTGCATGCATAGCCGTCTAGGGTATGGATGCGATCTTGTTGCCTGAATTCTGCTCCAGAGATCTCACCGTTATCAAGGTGAGACTCAGGGGCAGTAGCGAAGAAAGGCTAGAGGTGTTTGTTGCCTCGGTGTATTTCCCTGGCGATGCCGAGGGACCCCCGCCTCCCAGAGAGGTGGAAACTCTAATTCGGCACTATCAAGAGAACAAGATTCCTCTGCTGTTGGGTTGTGATGCGATCTTTCATCACACGGTGTGGGGAAGCACAAACATCAATGAGATAGGGAGAGATTTAGTCGAATACCTAGCGGGCACAGAGCTGGAGATTCTGAATCGGGGTGATACTCCCACATTCCAGAATAAAAACAGGAGTCAGGTTCTCGATTTGACTCTATATTCGGGTGTACTGAGGAACAGGGTAGTGGCTGGAGAGGCTCCGATGAAGAGTTTCTCTCGGATCACAAATATATCGTCTTTCGATTAACCCCAGCAAAGACGGTGGTTTCCAAGATTAGAAATACACTTATTAGAAATAAACTTTGGGATTCATATAAAGAGGAACTCAAAGGGAAGCTTACGGAATTCCCCACAACATATATTACCATTGATGAGTTGGAGCACACCGCGGATTTTCTACGAAGGGCTCTGACTACATCAGATGAGAAAAATTGTCCCACAAGCACAGTTAAGTCTAGGAAGGGAGCAGAATGGTGGAATACCCACCTGGAGAGACTCGGTAAAAAGACAAGAATGTTATGCAATAGCGCAAATAGAAATAAATTGCCTTCAGACTAGGACATCAATAAGATGGCCCAGTATGAAAACAATAAAAGTATAAGAATGTATAACCAGGAAGATTGGAGGAGCTCCTGCGAGGAATCGAAGGACATTCCGGAAACAGCCAGGCTTCACAAGATACTGGCGAAAAATCCGGAAGCTCGCCTCGGGCTCATAAGGCTCGATAATGGTAAGTTTGCCGAAGACGAAGAAGGAACGCTGAATCGCCTGATGGAAGTTCACTTTTCGGGTTTACAGCGAATCCGAATCGACAAAGAGGAGGAAGACTGGGGCCAAGAGGTGGAGAGGGCCGATTGGAACTTCGCCGCTAAGATGGCATTTATTCAGCGCTTTCACAAACAGGCTTGTATCTAGTCGTCCCTGATCTGACGAAAGTATTGAGGACAAGTATAGCCCTTAAACACGTCCCATAGGCATGAAAGGATGGCAGAGTGGCCTTCATTCCCAAACCTGGGAGGGAGGGTTACACTGCCGCAAAATATTTCCGACCAATCAGCCTAACGTCTTTTATCCTAAAGACGTTGGAGAAGCTGGTAGAGTGATACATTAGGGATGATGTGCTCTTGGCCTCCCCGCTGCATAGAGGGCAGCATGCTTTTCAGGCAGGCTGCTGGGTAGAAACTGCGCTTCATGCTGTTGTGGCAAAATGAGAGCAGCAGTTAGAACAAAGGGGGTTTGCTGTGAAGACTTTCTTGGATATAGACATGCGGCTGTGGTCTGGTGGCCACGGGCAGCAAGATTTGAGGTTTGACTGAAGCAATAAGGACTACGCCCACAGCGGCGATAGGATTCGTGCTTTGTAAAGAACCCCTACATGTTGCGATAACTGCTAGAGCTGCTCACGCGATGGGCTGCCTGGCAAGAGCCAATAGATGGACTCGGGGGACTAGGCACACTAGGCTCCCGAGTGACATCAGTGCACTGCCGATTCCAAAGATGAGGCAGGATAAAATAACAAAACGCTTCAACTTTCCCAAAGCTTTCCGCGTCTGCATTCCAAGCATTCCAATTTGTCGGAAGCAAATGGTAACCCGCTCCTCCAAGGGGAAATCTGGTATACAGATGGCTTCAGGGAAGAGCTGAGGTTCTGACCGTCCTTCGCTGTGCTGAAACACTAATGGAAGAAAACGCTGCTGGCAGATAAATTACGATCTGCTGGGACAGCCAAGCGACACTTACTGCAATAGGGAAACCAGACATAACATCAGAACTGGTTTGGGAATGCAAAAGGCATTAAACCAACTTGCAGAAAGAAACAATGTGGCTCTCATATGGGTCCCTGGTCGCACAGGGATCAAAGGCAACGAAAAGGCGGACGAGTTGGCAAAATGGGGCGCAGCGAGTGAATACATAGGACCGGAACCGGTACCGGGAATAGCGTCTTGCTTTGTTGGGATGGCCACTAAAAGCTGGATCCGAACAAAACACCGGGAATACAAGGATCAAATCCAGGGTTTCCGTTAGGCAAAATCCATCCTGAGTCATACCTATAGGATGGACAGAGAAAGGAAAATCTTGGGTTTACCCAAAAAAGATATACGGACAGTGGTACGGGTCCTAACTGGGCACAACCACTTAAACTATCGTATGCAAATAATGGGGTATAACCCCACGACAGAATGCAGGAAGTGCGGCAGGGATGACGAAACATCCCTGCATGTATTATGCCAGTGCCCGGCATTAGCTAAGCTCAAGAAACTTGAAATTTTTAAGGGATTTGGAATATTTCAAAGTATTAAAAATATTTCAGGGTATTCTTAAAGATTTCAATGCATTTTCATCTTCATTTTTATCTTCTTTACGACATCCACAGTGGGCACAACTGACAAAAGACGTTTTTAGAACGTTCTAAAAACTTTTCTTGGACGTAAATATCAAATGTGTTCTTAAAACATTTCTAGAACATATTAAAAATAATCAAAGTTAGGCAAAATTACGTTTAAAAATATTAAATTTCAGAAAGGTGCTTCAAAAATCTGTTCGGATCATTACACATTTTTGAAAGTAATTTGGCCTGACCTAGGACGTTCAAAGAATGTTTACAAAAATTAAAATATTTTACAGAATTAAAAAACATTTTTTTTATATTTATTTAATTTTAAACATGAACACTTTTTTCTTTTACATAATTCAAAGTTCATACAAGAATATAAAGATTCCTTGATTCGAGACGTTTTATTGACCTATTCATATTTTATTATTTTGACTTCCTTTAAGAGGAAGCAAACATTTGCTTATTGATCATAATGAGAAAGCAAAGTGCTCATTAAATAAACACCATACAATTGTCAATATTAAAAAAGTGGAAATACCCGAGATCAAATTCGCAGCTAGTTATTTATACCACAGGAAGCACGAAAACTACTTTAAAACTGAAACTTAGTGACGTATAACTCACTTCCTTTGTTCGCGCAAAATTCCTTTAAAAACAAAATATTTTGAAATAAAAAAATGTTTATTTTACTGTGCGATACCTAGTGAGAGATATGCATGTGGCCTAGTCCCAACAAAAATTATTTTACTTCATTAAAAAACAAATAATTTTTCCCATTGTAGTCTATAACATTTCTTAATAGTTAAGAAAATTCCGGTTCATATTTAGATTTTTATTGAAGTGGTATTCAATGAAATTGCTTTATTTTCCTCAAACCACGGTTCAGCTACTAAATTTTGTTCTTTAAATTGATTCATGAAATATGAATATCTCATAAAGACAAGGCTGAGGTCTGTGTATTCAACGAGATAACGACTATAGCATACATTATATACTCTAATGAAGCACGAGAATAATCATTAGTTACACTATTCATTGAATTCGTCATTCATACCCTAATCAGTTTTTTCTCTTCCTGCAAAAAATGAGTATCTTCTATAATCTGGTTTCATCCGTGGCTGTTATCCTTTACTCGATTGGTGAATATAATACTATAATATATCATGAATTTTTGAGAATATTTGTAAGCTTTCCGAAAATAACGATTTGTCTGATGCAATGTGCATTCTATCCTAATTTATAAGAAATCATGCTTGCATAAAGAGTTGATTCCTAAGAGGCTGGGTATTGGTACATATATATATACCATTAAACCATTTCCCTTTCAGGGTAGACGTGACACTACCCGATTCGGGTAGTGTTTCTAGGTTTTTCTTGTAGTTATAAATAACTACAAGTGTGGGCTCACCACACCCACGATGTGCCAACAGCACTCATGTCAGTATTCTTGAATGGTCACCCATCCAAGTACTAACCGCGTCCAACGCTGCTTAACTTCAGTGATCTGACGAGAACTGGGTTTTTCAGCGTGGTATGGCCGTTGGCTTTTATAAATAATAACTTTTTATAAATCCAAAATTATTTCTCTTGTTACAAAATTTTGTACTTGTCATGCCTTTTTTCGACATGTATCCGTTACGCAGTTGAGAAACTGCAAGCATTTTTGCTAAAAGTGCAAACCGAAAGACACCCGGGTAAATTCGCAATCTGATGATTTCAATTTAACTCTTATCTGCATATTATTCAACATTTATCTGGTAAAAACGATTATTTCATGTCTGTGCCTTCGGCCTGACATTTGAGTTTACCCTTTTTTCTTTTACCTTGCGAGATATTACTATGTTCTGCTTTCTTTCCACCCTTTTTATTCATCATCTGTCAAAACAACTTTTTCGCTCTGCGCTATTTGGTCTCAACAAATACACTCCAACTTGGATTTAAGATCGGTACTGATTCAGCGACAAGAATAAAATGGTCCGTCAGAGATCAAAGTTCTTCAGTACATAATATTACTATATGTGTCAAATTTTTCTCGTGAAGAATAATGTGTTCTCTTTTTAAAACTACCATTAATAAAAATGATTACTCTTCTCTTAAAAGTATGATTAAATAAATTTTTCATCAAACCTACTGTCCCGCCCAACTACCTTAAAACCGAAACTTCGTCAACAGTGACCTAACTCACTTCCTCCCTTGAGGCAAAATCCCTTTAGAAACGTGTATTTTCCAACAAAGTTTTGTTTATTTTACTTAATGATACCTATTGAAAGATATGCATGTGGCATATGCTCAAAAAAATTATTTAACTTTATTAACCAACAAATAATGTTTCCATTATAGCCCATAGCATCTGTTAATAGTTAAAAATAATTATGGTTTGGATTCAGATTTTTATCAAAGTGCGATTTGAAGAAATCGCTTTATCTTTCCCAAACCTCGGTTGGGTTAACTAAATTTTTTTCTTCGAACTAATTAATGAAATGTAAATATCTCAGAAGTATTACCTTTAATCCCGTATAATGAGATATCAAATATATAGTATGTATTATATACTCTAAATAAGCAGCAGGCTAATAATTAGTTACACTCTCAATCAAATTCTTCTGAAACACATTAATACGTTTTTTCATTACTTGGAAAAAATGAGAATCGTCTATACTCTGATCTTATCGTTAGCAGTTATCCTTAACTCTATTGGTGAATATCATAATATAATATACTTTAAGGTTTAAACACATCTTTCAGCTTTTTGCAAACAACAATTCGACGTAATCTGCATTCTATCCGATAATTGCTATACTTTCCAAACGCTCTTTGAATTGGTCCAAAATATGCAATCTTCTCCTAACCTCCTCAGACTTGCCTCAAAATTGAGGCGCCATATGCAAAAAGGAGTTACCTTTTTCGTGTGTTTCAGCTTTTCTTTTTTTCTCCTTTTTACCTGTGTTCCTGCGTTCCTTTTCTCTTATGTTTCTGCGCCTGCGTCCTTTTTTTTTATTTCGTCCGGCTTCTCTTTCTTTCTGTGTTCCTGCTATCCTTTTTGCAGGTGTTCCTTTTTTCCAGCGTTTCTTTTTTCATGCGTTTCTGTGTTCCTCTTCTTTTTTTATTCTTTTTCCCTGAGTTCGTTTCTCCTATTTAACTACTTTCCCTTTTTCCTTGCGGTCCTTTTTTCCTGTGTTCCTGCTTTCGTTTTTCCTCATCTTCCTTTTGTCCTGTATTACTGTTTACCTTTTTTCTCTTTTTCTGTGTTTTTGTGTTCCTTTTTTTCTGTGTTTCTGCTGTATTTTTTCTGTTTTCCTTTTCCCTGTGTTCCTGCTTTTCATTTTCCCTTTTTCCTGAGTCCCTGCATTCTTTTTTTTTCTTTTTTCCTGTCTTCCTGAGTAGTGTCCCCCCTTTTTTTCCTTTGTTCACTTGTTCCTATTTTCCTGCGGTCCTTCTTGCCTATGTTGAAGCATTCCTTTTTCCCTGTGTTTCTGTTTTTCTTTTTTACTTTGCCCTGTGTTCAGGCGCTCCTTTTTTCGTTTTTCCGCTGATAGTTCGGAAGACCAAATCCGTCGGATAAGACATTTTTGTCTGCTTCGGAGAGTATCCTTTATAGATGTTACGTCCTGAATCCGGCTCTGTGGTACGCCCAGGCATGTATGGTACCTTTTGCTGAACCAAACTCCCTTTCAATCTCCTGAGTGTATTTCTGGACACTCTCTGGAGCTAGATTTAGTTGCTCTTTATTTTTAGCGTAGTTCTTAAGATCATCCATGTAAAATACATGAGTGACCTTGCGCTTTCGATTTCCACCTTTGCCGCAAAAGTACTCTTGGGAATGGCGAATTGCAAGAGATAGTGGTAATAATGAGATGGCAAAAGACGAGAGGGCTTATGGTGTCGCCCGGAAAGAGACCTCTCTAAAAGGTGACGTTGTTAGTTGTCACTCGATGTTTTCCGGATGAGATAGTAAATCTGGTTTTCCAAAGTGGCATCAACCTCTTTATGCACGATCCATAATCAGGTTGTCCCGACATCCTGCTACACCTTTCTTTGAGCCGCGTTGTTCGTACATCTCTCGCCAGACCGGTTCGATTGTCCGAATAATCCTATCATTTAGGATAGCTGGAAAGATCTTATACAGTGTGTTCAGACAAGTGATTGGCCTGTAATTCTTAGGGCCAGCTAAGTTGCCTACCTTTGGCAGGAGCACTGTGCATTCTTCCACCAAGCACTCCGGAATAGGCTCTTCCGAATTTAGATATGAGGTGAAAATTCTAGCCAGATGCCGGTGGGTTGAAGGAAACTTCTTCCAACACTACGTCTTGATACCATCTAGTCCCAGAGCGGAATAGTTCTTCATGCCTCTTAATACTTTTTTCACCTCCTCGGTAGTGATAGGTTGGCATTCCTCCTCAGGTGTTCTGAAGGCACTGCACAGCTCCTTGAAGCTATTTATGGGGCATTATTTCTCAACTGCCCCAACTTTAGAACTTATGTTCTTTGATTGTCTTCAAATTCTGGGAATATGTTCGCCTATCCAATTGTACTTAATCCGAAAATTTATAGACGAGGATTACCAGCCCTCCCTAAGTGGCGGGGGGGTTGAATTTTCCACCCCAATGCTTGTACTGGTAGCTTCAAAAGCCTATAACTTAGTTTCTAATTACGCGATTTAAATTTGTTATGAGGGATTTGGAAACTGCTTTTTACATACTTTTATCCAATATTCTTGTAAGTTTGACATTTTTTTCATGCAAAATAATCCTTTTTTTTCGAAAGTATCATCCATAATAATTTTGCAATTCTTGAATGTATAGTCTAGTACATTTTCCCAAAACTTGATTTCCCACACGACACTGCATGTGGCCTAGGCCCAAAAAAGTTATTAAACTTCATTAAAAAACAAATAATTTTCTCACTATTGTCGAGAATATTAGAAAGTAATTTGAAAAATGTTCGGAAAATTTTTTAGACACAGTTTTTCACTCGAAATCGCTTCATTTATTATAAACCACGCTTGAGATAACCAAATTTTGTTCTTTACATTGGTTTATGAAATATCAATATCTCATAAGGATAAGGCCTGCCTTATTTACGATAAAACGACTACAGCTTATGTATGATCAGTTTTTTACATACCTGGAAAAAATTAGATTTATCTATACTCTGGTCTTATATTTGGTAGTTATTATCAACTCTATTGGTAAATATAATAATATACTGCATCTTGAATTTCTAAAAACATTTTTGAGCTTCCCGAAAATAAAAATTTGTCTGATGTAATGTGCATTCTATCCTAATCGCTATTTTTTCCGAACACTATTTCAATTGGTCCTAAAATTAAGGCGTCATATGCAAAAAGGAGTTATAGAATTAGTTCGCGAATGTAGTGGGTTGGGGTCTCTGAATGACGCTCAAACCCAAGCAGCCAGCCCCCTCTCCTCTCTCTTGCAAAATAATTATATATCACCTTTTAACATTCGGCGCCTCAATTTTGCCACAAGGAGTCCATAACATACCAACGTGCCTTTAAAAAATAATATGAATGTAAAAAATGTAATTCTCTATTTCTTCTTGCAGAGTTAAGTTCACACTTTGAATGTTTACCTAACGGCGAGCCTATTCCTGGAGTTCCTCGTTCCAGGCCTTCTGATTTTTCAGACCGACCTGATTCTCCTGAAAGGTCTCTTCCACCTGCCAGACCTTCTTCTCCGGACAGGCGGTCTCCTTCTGCCGAGTCACCACTTCGTATCAGGTCCAGGTCTCCTGATGCCAGGCGTATTGTTCCTCTTACCAGGCTTCCTTCTACTGACGGATCTGGATATGAACTTGAAGAACTTAAATTTATTCGGCTCACTCCCTATCTGAATCATCACCGGGTATTCGAACTTCAAAGATACACATTTCCTGCTGATAAACAAATTAAATTATCCGTAAGAAATAATAAAATTGTGCCAATTCCAACCCAAGAGCAAACTGTGTTATCAACATTTGAGTGTGACGTCTTCGCCATATTCGAGAGTAGTGACTTTCTTGCAGGATTGTATGATCCTAGTGGCAGAAGACGAGTGAAAATAAACATGGAAAGCGGCACGGTTACCAAGATGACCCGAAAAGAAATCACGGAAGCTCCGGTAGGATCTAACTACCCAATCAGATTGCATTATACAATAAAACATGTAAACCCTCGTGTAAACCACAGTCCTCCACACCAATAACTCAACTAAAACAAATGTAAAGCTAAAATGTAATATTGTTTGTTCTTAGTCGGCTTAGAATATTAAAAGTACCTTGTAACTACAAATAATAGTAAAAAGTCAATGTATTTTGTTCCTCAAGGCTTCTATCTTTCGTCAATACCCCACCCAATCTTTTTTGGCTCCTTTTCGTTGATTTACGAAAATATTTTCAAAGAAATGTATTACAGGTTCATAATGATTCAACTGTAATCCTATACAATAAATTTTGTGACAGGGTAAAATTTATCTGTCACCTGTGGAAGTAATCGAAAATAACCTAATGACAACACCACGACGACAAAAATTGCAGGGTGGTCTTACCGCAAGATAGAAGGAGACAGAAAGAGCACTCATATGGTCTGTTCTCTTCTGGCCCATGGAACCTGACACACAAGTTGCCCTATGCCCTGTGGACGAGAAGGAAAGCGATACGATAGAGAGAAAGAGGGAGAAGTGGACCCCCCAATCAACAGTCCATGTTTACAACCTTGAAGTCCATGTACCGGAAGCCCCGGAAATGGCAGAGGACGCTCGGATTCTTGTGATACCACTCCAAAATTTGAGCCCTTATAATTTCTACTTCAGGGTTCTGAGTGGAGAAAGTACACCGAGAAAAGGGAATCCACTCAGACCCGAAAGGTTATTTTTGTTAACAACGTTTTCTTCTGTTTTGCCGCCAGAAAGATCAGTACGTTCTTCCAGCAAGATGGCGGTCGTGGTCAATCCGAGAAGCAGCGATTGGCGGAGGACGTCCACCCAGGCGAATGCGACACTCTGATTGGCGCAACTCGAACCGGGCCACCTGTTTGCGTTGCGCGTTGATTCACTCTCGTTCCGAACTCGTGACGTAACTGACGAAATTAAGCATCACGACTTTTTCGGAGGAATTTTCAAGGATTTTAAATAGAATTTCGAAGAAGGAAACCATGTCAGGTGAACCAAAAAGATTACTGGAGAAATATAAGTACGAAGGCGTAATTAACCTTCGAACGCTAGCGCCTTTTGAAATCACACCAGCGCTCGCAAGGCGGCAATTTGGCCGCCCTTAGTTTTCGGAGTGTTTTTTCGGTTTAATAGTTTTTTCTTTTATGTATCAAGGGAAAGTAAATGCAAGAACATCTCGCAGACGATTCAACATAATAAATATATTTTAAAACTGCATTACAAGTATCAGAATCAAAATTGAAAAAAAAAATTTCCAAAATCTGACGTCTTATTATCTAGGGAGAGCATACTTGAAGGGGGAACCGTCCAATGACCTGATTTTTCAAACGGCGAGCATTTTTGTAAAAAGGCGGCCAATTTGCCGCTCACGCGAGCGCTCGAAGGTTAAGAATTTTATATCCTAGCGAAGTGTTTTGCCGGTCTACTAGAAATTGCAAAGGATTGAGATACCGCCAACACTCTCAGCCAGTCCCCTAAGTGCCGCGTGGTTTTCATTTTGTATTTTTTTTGTGTTTCGAAGTGAAATTTTAGTAAGTTTTTTTCGTGAAGGTAGGATTTTCTCCTTTTCTTTCAGAGGTGAGAAACGGGAGGTTAAACTTCGCGATTCTCACGCCTCATGCGTTTATTTCTGCCGCGAGTGTTAAATATTTTTTCTCCTCAATTTCACGGAATGGATCCATTCAGTTTCGGTTTTGTTGTTTAATTTCAGAGCATACATTTTTAGGTTATAACGGACATTTTAACCGCGTGGCCATAGACTTCTCTTGTAATGGCGTCGGTGTCTAAGATAAAATTTATTTAACTTTGTTATCGTTTTTTAATAGTTTTTTTACAATTTCAGGTGAATGGATCAGGATATTATAAGACAATAAATAACTCTTCCTCTTTTAGAGATTTTTTCTGGTAAACTTGAGACAAAAGTTACCTTAGTCGTGTGGACTTGAACTTTATTAACATTTTTTTATTAACATCTGGCCATTAGCCGAGATAGCCACTTGGGCCTATCATTCTTTTCTCTCCTTCTTTTAGTCAGGTTTTTTTAGGTTGGGCGAGAGACCCCGAGAGAAAAGGAAACTTGAGGTAGGCCATTTTGTTTGTTTTTCAAGTAAAGAGTATTTCCTATTGGCGAAAACCCCTTTACAATCTCCTTCAGAGAAAATCTTGGATTCTCACGAACTACCTGGAAAACCTGTCATGCTAATTCCCTCCAATGATATTTGCGGTTTGTCCCAGGTTTAGACCTATGCTTTTTCCGAAAAAAACCTGGTAGAGACCTGGTTTTTTCAGGAAGCGTGCCTGGACAATTTGAATAAAATAAAGTTTATGATTTTCCAGGATTTCAGAAAATTTCATAGAATTTAAGGGGGTTTTGAAAATATTTAAATGGGTTTCAGAGGTTTTGTTCGCAAGGAGTGAGTGATTTGGGAGGCTTTCGAAAATTTGAGGAAATTTTACCATTTTTTCTGGATGCAATATATTTTTTTCAAATTTGTTTTAGTTTTTGTTCAATTCGTTAAAAACAAGAAAAATTGCACCTATTTAATTGATGACATTAAAAATTAAATAATTTCTCAATAAAGCTTTATAATTAGAACATTTTCATCACAAAGAAATATTTTAGTATCAGATTTAGAATTCTTTAAGCTGAATAACTATTGTTAAAAACACTCATATTCTTAAACAAACAATAATTTCATGCGACTTTCTGGGGATTTTTTCCGAAATTTCATGCGACTTTTTTTTTAAGTTTTTCAAGTAATTTTCTGTTATTTTTTAATTAATTTCGAATTTTATGATATTTTTAGAGATTTTGAAGGGATTTTATGAGATTTCCGAGAATTTCTCTGATTTTAAGGGATTTTAAAAGATCTTAAGGTTTTTGAATGAATTTTCGAGGATTTCAGAAATTATTATAAGATTTAATAGAATTTCACGGGATTTCATAACGTTTTGAAGGATTTCAAAGAATTTATTCTCAAGAATATGGGGGATTCTTTAAATTCATCTGAATTTAACTTGAATTGTTTTAAAGTCTTATGAACTAATTCTGAATTCGTTTAAATTTACATAGAATTCTTATCATTGAGTTCGCTTAAATTTTTTTGATTTCAAAAGAACATTAGTCCCATTAGTCCCATTGAAATTGCAAAATTCACGAAATTTCTATAAGAAAAATTTAATTTACTTTCAAAAATAATCAAAACTGCCAAACAGTCGCTTTTTGTTACTTTTTTCCCTTAACTCACCTTTTAGCCACTTTTTAAAAATAAAGTATCTATAGTCACTTCTTTAGATGCAAAAATCATTTAAAGAATTAAACGGATAAAATTATTTTCTCCGGATTTTTTTCGAATTGGGACTGTAGATTTATTAAAGTGATACCTAGAGTTTGGTGCAATTAAAAAAGTCGCTTTTCTTTCAATAAATTAACGCATGGATCTA
>CAKNYM010000259.1:68084-87418 GCA_932195095.1 Andricus curvator | reverse complement strand
GTCCCGACTGGCCTGTAAAATTTATGATATCCACAAAATAAATACAGTTTGTCGTAAATTAATTGTTTTGATATATTCAAAGGAAAGTATAAAATAACTTGTGCGTAAAACCAAAATACTGTATATTTGTGAAATTCTTCGAGGACGCTTCGTCCAATTATAACAGGTACGTCTACTTAGTGTAAATTGTACTAAGATCACTTTGCAAATAAAATTCGCGATTTTTAAATTGGCCGTGCCTAAGTTCATCGAAATTTGGTGAGCGCAGCACAAATTTTTTCGTTGATATATATCGAATTTATATATTTAATAGCGCGTATTAGTGATTTAAAATAAAATTAGTAGTTCGTATTGCAATATGTAAATCTCAGGATAGACATGACCGTCATGATATTTAGGCTAAAGCCAGGATGTAACGATCAATTTATGATCGTCTACATGCACATTGAAGCCGGAGCGTTCGAAGATATTCGGATTGAAACATTTAGACAATTATGTACAAATAAATTTTTCTTTAAAAAATCAATAAATATAAATTGTTATAATTAATTTCAAGAGGGTTTATGAGTAACAAGTAGGGGTGTGCAACATTTTTGGAAACCCGAACCCGATGGGTCGAGTCGGTATTTTTTCGGATCGGGTCGGCCAGGTCGGATTTCGGGTTCGCAACCTGGCCTGAAAACTTGAAACGAAAATCCGAACATTGGCCCAAAAGTTTAATGAGAACGTTTTCTTGAATTCCTGGTAGTTTCTGGTAACTTTGGCTGTAATTTATAGTAACCTACCATAAATTATGCAAATTTTCTGGAAATTCAAAAATTTTCAAACTGAACTTTCGGGCTGCTACGACGTCACTTTGTACATCACTAGCAACAATTAGTAATTATATCTTACTGATCAACAATATTGGAAAACATGCTTTTTTGTTTTTTTAAAGCTATTGGACTCTAGCTCTAAACTCTAATTTGAATCACCTCATTATTTTGATACATACGAGAATAAAATATTTTTCAGATACTAAGCGGTACTCCTCTTGTAAATAGAACTGTGCATGCAGATGAAAAAGCTGGTTAATTCGGTAATTTTTGCGTAGAATGATATTTTCGAATGGCAAACTCAATTGAACTAGACATTTGAAAATTTTCACGTAAATATTATCAAAGTTAACCGTTTTTCCTCTGTATAAACTAGGGTGGTCCAAAAGTGCATACTTTTTTTTTATTTCCATGCATATCGCCTGGAAATTTCTTTAAATCCACACGAAAATGAATTTATCATTCTTATTTGTTGAAAAAATGATATTTAGAGGTTTCGCAAGCTCCATGAATTTTAACACGTACTTCCCTTAAGAAAAAAAGACGCTTATGTAAATTTGATTTAGAATCGTCAATATCAGGTGAATCGAGTTGAAACTCTACATTTTTCTCCTCAAGCAACCATAGAATACAAATCAATACTTATTTTTCAAATAAGAGTAGTACAATAATAATAATTATATTCTAACTACAGAGAAAAGTGAAAATATTGATTCAGAAACTTTAAAACTAATATCAATTCCATTTATTGCTTCAAATTTTATTTCCGCCACGAGTTAATTTTCCGAGAAAATCGACAAGAAAACCTGATTTAATATGGACAAAAAATAATTATTAATTTTGTCCTCAATCTTTATGTTGGCAAAATACAATGTTTGGTAAAAAAATCCAACTCTAACAAAAATTCCTGTCTACATATTGAGCTGGAATAATAACTTTTTAGGGTCAGCAGTGCAGTACTAGATAACTAAAATTGTGATTCTTCAAAAATAAAATTCATATTGTAGTTAAAGGATTTTTTCAAAATATCACTTTTTGATACTATAATTTGAAAAAAAAATATTTGTCATACCGTGATATCGCGATATTCATTTTTTATATTCTCGAAACTCAATCATTTTTTAGATTAAACCCTTTTTTATTCTCATTCAGAATCCCCATATCTCGTGAGCAAGTTTTTATTTTTGAAAAAAATGAGAAAATCTTGTTTAATCGCTGTCCAAAGCCGATTTTGAAAATCCATAAAACTTTAAACTTAAAATTCTCGATTAATTTCCTCGGAATCGTCTAACTTTTTTACATCAAACTTTGGATACCTCGGTGATCTCGGTTTATATCTCGGAAGCATGATTTTATTTTATTTCTAAACTGATAAAGGAATTTTTTACCTTAATCTGCAGTCTAAACTCGTCCAATTTTAGGCTGGTAAATGATTTTAATGAGAATATCTGGGCGTTTTTTCTTTCGTAATTCCGAGTAAGAGAACTGATACAATTTACGACGAATGACTTAAGAAATTTTATTTGTTCAGTCAAAGAGATTGCATATTTATCTTACTATTTTTTGAATGGTTGCATTCAAAGTAATTTAATTTTTTAATTTAAGCAAAAATAAAACCTTTTTACCTCTAGCAGTTTTCTCGTAGGATAAATCGTTTGCAATTCACAGCGATGAGAATTATTTTTTAACAAAATTGACATATTTGCACAGTCACCCCACAGAGTATACTTTCCTTATTTTCTATAGAAAATTGCAATTATTAAGCGAACTTTGTGAAAATCATTCGCCTTGAATAAGCATTGGCTTGAAAAAGTATGAACTTGAGTGCCTCAAGAAGCTTACTTCAATTGTATAGCTTTTTCATTATGTAAAAAATACTTTGAGGTCTCTCTTAACCAAAATTAGTAAAACTTAACTGATTACTAGTGCTATTTTATAGATTCAAATAGCGACAAGTGAGCCACGAAAGATGAGTAAAAAATTACTATTTTCATTAGCCGAAATATTTCCTAATTCAGTAGTAAAAAGAAATAATTGCTTGATAAGAATAAATGATTTCACTTAGGGCTGTATATGATAAATAAAAAAAGGTTATAGTAATGGTAAGCGTGAAAATAGAAAAGTTTAATGAAACGACGCTATGGTGACACATTCTTAACTCTATTGAAACAAGAAGAAGGTCGTATTATGAAATCGTAAGCGTGACGTAGTCTGACTTCAGTTGAAAAACACTGCCTTCTGATTATTTGAACAAAGTTGAGAAAAGTAAATGTAATCTCCGAATAACAAGAGATCAATGAACTGCAAATTAATTTCACACACAGTGAAAAAAAGGATCAATTTTGTTGCAGAGCATTTTGCTCGAACGATCATTTAGTATACCATTAAGCCATTTCCCTTTCAGGGTAGGTAGGTAGGTATTTGACTCTCGAAAAAGCTTTAATTTAAAATTTAAAAATATTAAACTTTAAATTTTGAATTTTAAATTTATTACAATAAATCATCGTGAAAGCATTAAGTCCATCATGTCAATTTTGTTAGAAAAAAATCATTTGTTCACATCGCTATAAATTGTAAACGATTTATTCTACGGAAAAAGTGCATGAAACAAGAAAGTTAAATTTTTCTCAGAGATATTGAAAATGATTTTATAAATTCCTTGTTAGTATATAATAAAATTCTTGAAGAAAATTTTCTTAACAAAAACTGACCAGGATTTGGAAAAAAGTAACCAAGATATTTGCAATAAGAGACTTTTTTATCTTTAACGTGAAAAGTATTTCGAGTAACCTCTTAGTGCATACATAAGTGTTAGTGATGACTGGACTTAAATCAAACACATGGATCTTGAATTTAACAACATATTCATTTGATCTAACAAATATTCAATTGAGACAAAATTGCCAACATTCGTTATTAAAATATGTATTTTTTCATTTAAATGAATATGCATTTAGCTTACTAAACTATTTATTTGATTAGAAGAAATATTTGATTGAAATAGTCTCGTTCGTATTCCACATTGAACGACAAATTTCTTTTAACCAAATCAATAAATGTTTAATTTAACAAAACAATTATTTCGTTGAGATAAAATTTTGTTTTGTATGATTAATTTAATTCTGCTAGTCAAATGAAATATTTTCTTCAACTAAAGAAACAAATATTTATCTAAACACAATATTTTATTCATCTTAAGAAATACTTCATTGGTATATAAATTAATCAACTCTTTGTATCAAATAAATATATTTTCACGTCTTTCAATATCCTTTTGAATAAAATAATTATTTTTTCAATTTTAATGAACTCAAAGGCTTTATTCAAGTAGGATAAATATATCGTTGCTTTAGCATTAATCAGATTCGAACGAATCTAGACCTTCTCAGTCAAGAAAATAATTTTCCTAAATGTACGAAGTATTTATTTTGATAAAGAAAATACAGCTAAACAATTCATCTCTTTAGATCAACAAAAGACGTCTTGTTTAAATAAAAATTACTACTATGAGAGAATATCATCTTAATGCTAAGAAATAGGATTCAAGTAAATTCATTTACTCCGAACCAAATTTTTCGTCAGTGTGTACATTAATATTAATAAATTTATATTAGACTTAATATGCAATCATTCATTGTCTATTAAAATAATGAAATCAACAGATTCAATATCACAATTATATTACTTTTACCATAAAAGTTCAATTCTCTACCCAAAAAGACGAATTTGCAACAAAATATATGAATTTTCTACTAAATAGTTGAATTTTAAACTTATAAAGGAAAAATTGTCAGCCAAAAATGAAAGGGTTGAATTTCCTGAGGAAAAAATTAATTTTTAGTCAATAAAAACAAACAAACTTTTAACCGAGTAGTTGAATTCCCAACCAAATAGGTGAATCTTACAAATAAAATGAATTTTTAACAAAGTAGTTCAACTTTCCACCAAGTAGTTGGGTTATGAACTAAAAAATAAAAATGTTCAATTGAGTAATTAATTTTTCAAACAAAATGGTGAACTTTCCACCAAAATGAAATAATTTGTACAAAAAAAAAGTCGAATTTTCCGCGAAAATTTGAATTTAAAAAAAAGTCAATTCACAACCAAATAGTTGTATTACCAACTAAAATTATAAATCTTCAACCAAAAAAAGTAGTTTGAATTTCAGCCAAGTAGTTGATTTTTTAACTAGAAAAGATGAATTTATAGTTAAAAACATCGATTTTCAATCAAAAATGAAATAGCCCACGTCCGGGTTCGGACCTGGACCGCCAATGATTTAAAAGGTTCCGGTCTGTACTCGACACTTAAAAAATTGAACGGTCTAGTGCGGACCCGAACCCTTAAACCTTTTATCCTCGGGTTAAACCTAACGAAAAATGTAATCTTTGATATTTCGATCAAAAAATATTTAAACTAAAATAAAAAACAATTGAATTTATCAAAAAAATATGAATTGACAACAAAACCGTTATGACGACAACCATTCATTTTCAACCAAACATTAGCATTTTTAACCCAAAAAAGATGACCTTCCTTACGAAATAGTTAAATTTTCTACCAATCAATCTAATGGGAAATTAAACGATTTTTTCGCACGATAGTTCAACTTTCAACAAAAGAAATCAATATAATAAATTTTTATAAAAAAAATGAATTTTCAACAAAAAATAAATTTAAACAAAAATTGAACAAAAGGGTTCAGCATACAACCAAGGGGTTGCATTTTTAACTAAAAAGATAGAACTGAAAATTTGCATCTAAGCCAAAAAGTTAAATTTTCAATTAAAAAAGACGACTTTTCAACCAAATGATTAAATTTTCCAGCAAATAGTAGAATTTTGTAACTCTACGGATAAATTCTGTAGTTAAACTACAATAGCAGAATTTTTAATTAAAAAGAATGAACTTTCAACGTAAAAATATTTTTTTCTTATTGGGTTCTATTAATTAAGTTCGTATATAGCCGAAAAAAAGAGAAAAGTGGAAGAAGGGGAAAAGGATGAAATTTTTCAACAACAGAAGGAAAAATAAGAATTTTAAAAAAAGGAAAATAAGAATGTCAAGTCTTGAATATAAAAGTGATTTTTAAATTAATTAAGTTATTATCGGACTTTACCGTTGCAGGTCAGTCTTTCGTAAAATTCGAAAACGTTTTTAAAGTTTATCATCAGGAAGCGTACTGAATGTCATTTACATTCATGGAGTTATTTTCACTGAACACTGAACCTGCCCCTGTTACCAACCGTCATTTTCGGCGCCACCCCCTCATGAAAGAAACAATCTCAAAATGATGAATTTCCCCTCCATTCTCGAAATGAGCCTTCAAAGCTCCTTTTTGTTGCAACTCAAAACTACACCAATTTTGGTGTACTTTTGAGGATCGGCGTTTTTCTGTAACAAATTTCTGGCAACACATTTTTTTTTCGTGGACTCCGATACGATTTTTTGCGCGTAAGCTCAATCTGAAACTTCCAAATCGATATCTCTATTAGATTTTGAAATGCCCATTTTTACTTTAGGCGGAAAACGAGCTAAAATATCGATTCAGAAGGTTCAGATTAATTTTTATTGCAAAAATCCTATCGGAATCCGCATTACTAATTTACCACTCTGCCCAAACATCGTGCTCTTTTCAAAAATGTTTTATCGTAAGAAATTAGAAAAAACCGAAAAGGTATCATTTCAAAAATTGGGTTTAAAATTTCCAAAATCGATGAAACTCTTTGTAGTCATGTAATTTTTACTTTCTATGCAGTTTTTGACAAAGGTGACATTCGAATAGTTCGAGAAATATATTTTCAATAAGAAACGAAATTTTTTAGTGATTCGTGAATATATTTTCTGAAAAAGCAATGACTAATTTTCGTATGCAATTGAGACGCAATCGTTTACCAAAAGGTCATAGCTATTGAATATAATAAAAGATTCTCAATTGCCTGATGTTAAATAACCAAGAAAAGAAAATCAGATACAATCATATTTACAAGCTATGAATATTTAGCTAATTTCGCAAATACTGACTGCGCGTTGAACTTATTTTTATTTGTAGGCTTTGACAAAATTCAAGATAGACGATCTCGTGTGAGTGGATCTGATATTAAAAAAAAAGTTATGTTGAAAAATATGCAATACTTGTTAAAAATTATTTTTTATCATGCGATATTCTTTTTATAAGAAGAAAACAATGATACATTGATTTTGATGAAACTGGCGGAATACATACCTACATTTTGTTTTATCGTGAAATATTAGAAAAGAAACGGGACAAACTATAATTTCAAAAATTAGGTTTAGAATTTTCAACATCGATGCATCTCTTTTTAGTCATGTAATCTTTACTGTAAATGGAGTTCTTGACAAAGGTGAACTTCGAATGATTTGACAAATTAATTTTCGATTAAAAACGACACGCGTATTGAAATTTTTTTTAGTGATTTGTAAATATTTTTTCTAAAAAATAAAAGATGAACGTTTGAATACAAATTAGACGTGATACGTTTCCAAAAGGCGACAGCAATTAAAATAATAAGAAAATCTTAATTGTGTAACGTTGAATAACCAAGATAAGAAAATCGGACTACAATCATATTTGTGTGCTATGAATATTGATATTTGATTGATATTTGAACTAATTTCGTAATTACTGATTGAGTGTTAAACGTTACTTTTATTTTCAGGCACTGACAAGATTTGAGATAAAAAATCGTGTTTGAGTGATTCTAAAATAATAAAAAAAATTTTTTTCAAGAATGTTCAATACTTCTTTAAATGATATTTTATCATGCGATATTCTTATAATAAGAAAAAAAGAACGATATTGTGATTTTGATGAAATAGACGGAATATATATCAAAAGGTTATCATTCTCTGTCATAAGCTGTAGTTTCTTAGTTTTAATTGGTGAGTAAGCGAAAAAAACGAGATAAATCAATTTTTTAAAGAAAATTGAAATAATTATTGTTTTTGTTTGTTTGTAATAATATCAATTTGATGAGCCAATTCAAGTTGGTAGAAAAAAGTTTTATTCTCGGTTTCAACATTTATCTTTAAAAAAAATTTACGAAACTGTAACAATTTTTACATTCTCATCTTAAGGAGAAGATATTAGTTTTATTTAAAATTTGACTTCGTCGGTTATCATCAAATCTCCACGCTTTGAGACCCCCTGAGACAGAAAAAAAGAGTTTTACGAAGGTGTCTATCTGTTTGTCTGTCTGTATGTCTGTCTGTCTGTATCCTGTAAGCACGATAACTTTCAAAAGACAAATTAGATTGGATTGAGTTTTGGCACGCGTTTTAGAGGCATAACAAGAAAGAACGAGTTGGTTAACCAGCCCTTGCTGACCAACGTTTCTGGTTTTATCCATCGAGAATGTTGTTCCAAAAATAAAAAATTCCATTTCTGAGCAAAAATGGTTTTAGTTTTTTGTACTTTTTTGCAAAAATTTTTCCACCAGGGTTGTACATTTCTACAATAAAAAAGCAGTATTCACTACATAATTTCGAGTACAGCTTTCCAATATTTAAACTTTTGTGAAATTTTGCTTTTTTCTGTAAAGATTTGTAATTTTCTACAATAATTTACATAAAATTAAAAGTCTTTTTATGACGTTAAGCATCCAAATTGAAAAAAGTGTAAAATCCTGTGGCTTTCTGTAATACCTAGTAGATTTTTACAACAAAGTGGAGCAAAGTATTAATGAAAAAAATATATAAAATTTTGAATTGTAGAAACTTATAGGTACTTAATTGTTAATTTGTTTACTTGTCTACAAGAAAATACAAGAAAAAATTTGCTATTTGTATTTCAGTGTATTTTTTTGTTGTTGAATTTCGTAAGTTTTTTTTACCAAAAAGTATATGTTTCAACAAAAAACTACAATTGTAGAAATGTTGTACTTTCTTGTAAAAATGTTTTACACTGGGGATGTACAAAGAAAATAAAAATTATTTTTCGATAGGATGCGTGATTTTTACTTTATTCGTACAAAATGACATATACATATAAAACAATAAATGAACAAAAGTTGTTCACTAAACAAGATCGATAAATCTGTTAGAAATTAGTTTTTGAGAGGATGCGTGGTTTCTTTTTTAGTTATGAAACTTAAATTAAAATAATTTTTTTAACGACACAAGCTACCATAAAATTTTAATTAACAAAATTTTTCTCCTTTATTATATCTACAAATTTTCTTTGAACTATTTCTTGATAGGGCGCGCACTTTTTTAAATTATAAAAACAAGACAATGAAAAAAGTGTATTTCAATATAAATGCACATTATAAATTGTAATAATAATTATACATTTATTGAAATTACTTATACGTCTTTTAGGGTAGATGTGAATGAAGATTCATGCCAATTGAGGAGTAAATATGAAAGACATAATGAAAATAAAATGAAATTTGCATATATAAATATATTATATAATATATAAAAGGGAGCATTTCGGATGAATGTTAATCGAGCGCGACGCACGTGATACTTTATGAGAATGTGTTCGTTAAAGCTAAAGGAGCTTTAACAACAGAGAATTCATAATTATTAAATTACAGTTTTTGATGGATTTAGCTTTAATTTTTAAGGGACTATGCACAAAAATCGATGAAGTACGAAGACTGAGCGCGAAGCGTGATATCCAACAGATGCACGCACTGGGCGCACTCAAACTCTGATTTGATACTTATGTAAACAAGAAATTTTAATTTTGTATCATTAGAACATAAATAATGAGTGAAATATGCTTTTGCTGAACCACAAGTGAATAAATCTATTTTTATTTAATTATTTTTTTTATTAATTGAATTTTCATAGTCGCAGAAACTGCCAGGGTCATTAGCCACTGTACTATAGGGTTGACCATAAACTGTAGGGTATCTGTGGGATAGTATACCAAGGTATACCTTTATTGCATTTCATTTATTTAACAGCTTGACAGATTTTAATAGCCGCTAAAAATTTAATTTTTAACACTAGATTTCAAACTACAATATACCCTCAAATATTGAGAAAGAACTCAAGTAGATTTATCACGCTTGTTCGGTTACTCTTTAATTAAGAATTTGTGCTATAAATAAAAACTCGAAATCGAAGTTTTACTAACCAAAACACTTTTTCTACAAACAAAAAGTCCTATCACACATCGTGTGATAGGAGGTGCGGAAAGAGTTAGTGTTTCTACAGTTATGTGGACCAGCTAATTTTTTTCACCCAATCAAACAATATGCTTTTGTTCGTTTATTTTCCTAAAAATGAATTGCTAACATTTTATAGGCTAATTTTCATCTCGACTTCAAATCTAAGTGTTCGGTTTTGGAATATACCCCCGAAAAATAGATAGTGCTGGAAAAGTGGAGGGACTAGTCGTCCTGATCGGCCTCTAAAATTTATAATATTCACAAAATAAGTACAGTTTGTTTTCAGAATATAAAAGAAAGAAGAATTACCCCTGATAGTTTATTATTTAGGACTGGTCCTAATTCCTAACTACGGCAATATTTGCCGAAGATATCAACAGTTCGGCAGTAATGATATCGTAAATGAAGTGTTTTTGTACATGTAAAGGAAAGTATAAAACAACTTGCACGTTTAATGAAAATACTGTATTTATGTAAAATTCTTCGAGAACGTTTCGAAAAATTATTGTTGGTGCGTCTACTTAGTTTCAATTTTGTTTCAAGATCACTTTACTGATAAAATTCGAGATTTTTAAATTGGCCATGAGTAAGCTTAACGAAATTCGGTGAGCATAGCACAAATATTATCCGTAAACCTATAAACTTCGTTGTACATTTTATATAAATATCATATTGTAAGATTTCTAAGCTGAATTTATATATTGAGTTGAACTTTTTTTTCAACTTCCATGCCCAAGTTTTTATCCGCGAAAACAAAGCATTTAATACAATAGTTGTAAAAGATTTTCTTCGGTTCGAAATAATTTTAGAAAACTGCCATAATCGTCTCTAAATTATTTTATACTTTTAACAATTATTATTTAAAATTTGAGCTTGAATGTAATGTTCAGTAAAGTTCCTGTCAATATAATTTCATGGATTCGAAATTTAAAAACAAATTAACATTACGACAAAATTAGATTGGAGTAATTTGAACTACAGCATATTGCCTAACAAAACAATAAGGAAGAGTTTTCTACATTACGGTCTGTTTCGGCCATTTTTAATTCTCTCAATAGCATTACAACATTTTTTGTTCAGTATAGTTTGAATATAGGTTAACTTTCCTTCAAAAGTTTGAGATTAGAAAGTTGAATATTTATTCAGCTTTTAAACTCTTTTGATATGGGTAACCAAAATATTTTCCGCTTTAGTTTCAATAGGTTTTTTCAAGCTCTTTTTATTGATCGTGATCATTTAAAAAAAAATAAACATTTGACCTTCAAGAGTGAAGGTCGAACGTAAAATTGACATTTCTTCGCAGAAGAACACTTGTTTTTGGTTTAGAAAGAAAGCTTGAGGTTTCACCTTTAAGAACCTTGAGATTACAAAGTGAAATTTTAACTTTTCAATCACGAAAATAAGTTTCAAAGGCTTCGGTATTTTCAAAGAAGCTTTCACACTCGAGCCGATATTCTCAACGAATATTTTAACTAATAAAAACTTTAATTTTACTTTTTAATTCCAAGCTTGTTGAAGAAAAAGAGTCAGGTTTGCTGTCTAGCCCAAAGATTTTTTTTAAAAAGTGTCCTACGTTTCATAAAATCAAATTAAATTTTGACCTTAATTTTTAACATAGGAATCACCCATCCCTTATTTTCAGAAATAAAAAATAAAAACTTCTCTTTTCAATCTTAAAACTTTCAATTGGAACAGCTTCAGATTTCTTTTGAGGTGAAAAAATGTGCCTTTTTTCTAAAAAAGTTAAATTTTTTTTTGGATTTTATTTTTGAAGGTCAAATATTAATTTTTTAAATAACTGCTTATGACCGATGGAAGGTGTGTGAAATAGTCTATCAAAATTGTACTGGACAGAAGTTTTATATCATTATTAGAAAACTTAGAAATCTTCGAAATAGATGATATCCACGAATATCTACGCCCCCCACCCTTTCTACTTTACGGTAAATATTTAGCCAAATGACAAATTTTTTCCATCAACTACTATCCGATGGCATAACACTTTATCTAAGTTTGACTTAGATTGGACAAATTAGATTTTTTGAGTCGATAAATTTCAGAAATGATGCCCCAAGAAATCATTTCTCTGGTGTGAAATAACAAATTACAATAAAACATAATGTGAAGAATAATGATACATAAATTAACAGTTTCCAGATGTATAAGTTTATACTTCTTCTTGGAATATGCTCAGCGTTCGCTTCAGCTAGTAAGCCGCCAAAAAGGCATCCAGCGAGTTTGACAGTAACTGATAATAAGTGTCAGAGTAAGTGATATAATATATATCATAAATCATTACAAGGGCCGTTCATATGTATAATATATCACGCTACTTAACCCTTGTTCAGCACACTTCCGTGGAGTCACGTATCCGGCACACTGGAACCTCATGCACCAGTGACAAAAACCGTTATAATAAATAAACTTTTTGATATTTTAACTTGATTTTTTTGTAAGTTCTTTAAATTGTACTTTTTGAAGTAGTTTATGTTATATAGCCAAAAAATTAAGTTTAGTAGGTTAAAAAAATTAAAATTTCTCCTACCTTCCAGTACTTAAAATTTATGAAATATGGTCGTGGGGTACAAATTATCCCAGTGTGCCGAACAAGGGTTAGAACACTTTTTCCACTCTTCCCTTTTTTCTTCACAGAGTATGACATAAAGCTTGAATTAAAAAAAAAGATTAAAATACAACCACAAATAGTTACATTTTTAAACAAATAGTTAAATCTTCAATCAGTGATAATTCAATAATTACCCCAAAAAGACAGATTTTTATCTATAGTTGAATTTTCAACAAAATGTTTATTTTCAACCAAATAGTTAAATTTTAAACTAAAAAATTGTCATTTTCCAACAAAACATGGAATAGCTTAATTTGCAGTCAAAAAAATTAATTTAAAAAATAAAATAAAATTTCCACAGAGTGCTTTCCAAGCAGTTGAATTTTCAATCAAGAAAAATAATTTTCTAACGAAAAAGACCAACATAAAACAAAATATATACATTTTCAACCAAATTGTTGAATTTTCAACAAAAATGATCAATATTTAATCAAAACTGGAATAGTTAAATTTCAAGTTAAACGATTGATTAAATAAAACGAATGTCCAACAAAATAATTAAATTTTAAATGATTTTCAACTCAAAAATGCATTTTCATCAACCTAGTTTAACTTTTAATCAAGAAGTGGAATTTGCAATCAAGAATATTAATTTTCTACCAAAAATACAAATTCACTACACAACACATGAAAGTTCAAATGAATCGTTGAATTTTGAACTAAAAACGATCGATTTTCAACAAATCATGGAATAGTTCAATTTTTAGTTGAAATAATTAATTTCTGACCAAGAAAACAAAACAAGCTTTTAAAAAAGTAGTTAAATCTTCACGCAAAAAAATAAATTTTGAACAAAGTAATTCAACTTTAAATTAAGTAGTTGAATTTTCTACTGAAAAAATTGAATTTATAACAAAAAATTTAATAGTTGAACTTCCAAATAAAAACTATCAGCTTTGAACCAAAAATAGAATAGTTTAATTGACATTCAAGAAGAATTACTTCTCAACAAAAAATAGGTGGATTTTCCTATTGCAATATATTAATTCAGTTCACATCCGAGCGAAACACGATAACAAGGGGGATTTTCTTGAAAGCAGAGCAAAAAAGAGAAATTCTTTGAAGAGGGGTAAAAAGTGTGACGTCTGTATTTTGATACTTTAATTATAAAATAAAATCACTCATTTTCCTTTTTTCAATAATTTCAAACAATTTTTATTCACATTTATATCTTTAATGTGTCATGACGTATTCTTCGTCAACTTTTGCGCCCATACGTCCCAAATTTTCGCAAAATATATCCCCCCCCCCCCAGGAGTGTGACGCACTTTTGGAACGGCCTCTTATAATACAAACATCTAAAAAAGTAAATTGTGCTATTTTTGAAACTAAATCTTCGTATCATTAATTTCCAGAAATTGTTGGTTGTGTCTATACTAATTATGAATATATGCAAGTCGGTTCACCACTAAATATGGACATGATCGATGTGTCTCTTTGCACTCACTTATTTTACAATACGGCTTCACTTGGACAAGACGCTACTGTTCAAGTGGCTGATGAATCTTCAGATATAGAAGGAAATGGATTTCAAAGGTTTAATGATCTTCGAAAGAAAAACAGACGCTTGAAAACCTTAATCTCCATGCAGGAATCGATAAGGGAAGCTAATAGTTATGATAATAATACGTAAGTTTCATATTTCCATCCACGATTAAAGTTGAAATTCTATATTACTGAATTGATAAAAAGATATCTATGGAGCCACTAAAAATTAATACATGAATTTATGTCACTTTATAGAATATTAGTTGATCCGACTCTGCGAGGAAAACTTGTTAATAATATTGTCAACTTCGTGAAAAAATATAAATTTAATGGTATCGAACTTGAATCGAAATATCTAGCTCAAAAAAAGGCAGTTGCTTCTGATGAGCAGAATTTCGTTTCACTATTGAAGGCACTCAAAGAAAAATTCGACAAGAACGGTTTAATTTTATCTTTAGCATGTGATGCTAGAGAATCGACTACTAAGAAATATGATATTAAAGAAATATCGAAGTATGTAAGCTTCATAAATTTAGCGACTTACAATTTTCACGCAGATGCTTATTATAAAATGAAAATAGTGAAAGCTAGTCATATTGCTCCACTGTATCATTCATCAAAAGAAAATACGGAGGATCGGAAATTGAACGTTGTAAGTACTTTTATTGGCGACGAAAGTTTTAAAATTATTTTGGTGCGTTGTGAATAATAAGACAAAATAGCTGAATTATAATTAGTCATTTTCAAATTATTTGACACTTTTAAAACTTCCAAAGTTTCCCACATGGAGAAACGAATACATCAGATTCATATTTGACAAATTTAGAATTGTTTAGGTTTTGCATGTTCGATCTTCAAATAGTTACATGTCAAATGATTTCGAGTAAAAATTTTGCACATTATTTTATTGAATTTGAAATTATTACAAAAAACTTAAATTTGACATTGGAATTCTTTTTCTTTGAATTGATCTCAAGAAAATCAAGAAAATTTGAAAAATAACCAAATAGCGACTCTTTTTCAAATATTTACTATATATTTCAGGAGTTTTTTTCTCGGTAAACCACTGCTTCACCTTGAAGAAATTATTCTTGAAAAATCAAATTTTTGCATTTTTCTCGGAAATATCAAGAAGTACAAAAAATGTTAGAACAAAAGTTGAAACATTTGGAAAAGTTCTACAAAAAGCAACTCTGCCCCTTTTGTGGTACCTTACATAATTTACGAGAAAAGCTAAAAAATTAATATATAAAAAAAATTCCAGCCCTCAGAAATGGTTTAACCCCCACAAAACTGATAGAATATCTTTTCTGTAATAGGAAAAACTATTTAAAAATATTTTCAACAATAAAAACGTTGGGTTTTCCTGAAAACCTTCTTTTCATGTTTTCAAAATTAAATTAAAAAAATTAAGAAGATTAAAAGATTTTATTTTCTGAAAAAACATCTTTCTTCTTTTCTCCACTGGGAACCGAACCACAGGTCTTCCGATTGCCAGTCAAGTGCTCTTACCACTAAGCTACTAGAGAGATCGAAGGCAGATACTTTTTTCAGATATATGCTTTAATAGTAAGGTTTTATGTTTTAATACAAGTAAAATTACAAGGAATCTATATTATAACTATATTATATTATAGTTTTATAATATAGTTATATATATAACTATATATTAGTTAGTTATTCATATTATGACTATATTATAAGGATAACACCTTGCTATTATAGCGTATATTTGAAAAAAAGTATCTGCCTTCGATATCTCTAATAGCTTAGGGTAAGAGCACCCGACCGGCAATCGGAAGACCTATGGTTCGATTCCCAGCGGAGCGAAGGCGAAAGACCTTTTTTCAGAAAAAAAAATTTTCAATTGAAAATATTCAAACATTATATAGTCTGAAAAGACGCTAAGAATTTATGTTATTTGAGGAGTTACCTTAGATCGATATTGTTGATTTCCAGTTTCACATTTGTGAAAGGTATCGACACATGATCGATCGTTACCAATTCCGATGCTAATACAGATTCCTGGTAATAAAGAAGATATTCTTGGAAACCCTACCTTTTCTATTTTGTCTTAATTTTGTTTATAGTTCCTGCTTATATAAGAAAGGTATCCTATCAGTTTTATAGGCGCTGTACGATGTTTAAACCCGGCAAAAATGTAAACGATGCAAAATATTACAAAAGGGCAAGAGACATTCTTTGTAGAACACTTTTAGTTATACACACTTTCATCTGAAAATTAGTTTGTACTTACCTTTGATTGTTTCCGAGATAAATGCAAAGATTCGATTTTTCTAAATTAGTTTTTTCTTGTTTGGAAAATACTCCATTTTGAAAAATGTTTCTGTCAATTTCTCATAATTTTCAGGTAATCTTCGAATGACTATAACAAATCCAAACAAACTTTCTGATTAAACTATTTAATACATGTTTCCTATCAATTTCAACAATAGAATTATATATCCAAATATCAGATAATCTTGACAACCTAAACTGGACCTCTGTCTGATTTTAAATGAAATGAATCAATAACTTTTTAATCCACCAACTTCGTATTTTGGGTACTTTTAGCACTACAGTTTTCAAATTGAAAAATGCATTGAATAATTTAAGGACTATCTCAAAGAATCTCCACATTTTTAATATTGCTAAATTTTTGAAACTTTCAGTTTATAGTTATTAGACTTATTTATCGTAAAATGGGGAGAGCCGGCTCGCCTTTTTCCGGCTCCTTGCAAATAAAGTAAAATCAGGAATTAAAATTAGGTATTGATGCTTCCAACATATAATCTCTATCTAGCCCTTTTCGAATTATAAACCAGAAACGAAAATTTAATTTAGAAAAAACTATTTACCATCTCTTCAAGAGTGAGTGACTTTGTCCCACAATTTGGGACTGAGTCGATCCCTCATAAAACAAAGTGAAAAAAGTACTTAGAACGTAAGCTTCACAGAGAAAGAAATTATTAACAATTTTTCTAATTATTTCAAAACAAATAAAGTTAATAAAACTCATGGTAACGTTAAATAATCTGCTTATTGTCAATTGGAACGTAAACATATTTATTATTAACCTCACGTATAAGTAAGACATATTACAGTACATCTTATAATTTTATAGATTTTCTAGTTTCAAACGTTGTGGAAGGTTATTGTGATGTATTAAATGAAATGATTACCAAAGGAAACAACTTTTCGCTTGGTTTCTAATAAAATAATATGAGCCGCTTTTCCCCACAAGTAATAAGAAAATTCTTACGAGCAAATTTCCAAAACTCAGAATCTTATATAAATGTAGCTTTCATTCATTATGATTAACGAAACTACACCAAACAAAATTTAAAATAAGTTTTAACATTCGTAAGAAAGGAACAATCGTCAGTCTCAAAATTAATTATCAAGAGTAAACGATAATTAATTATAAAAAATTAAGTGTTGGGTGTGCCGGCTTCCTTCATACGCCCCGTTTAGTCCCATTTTACGGCAGTTTAAATTCATGTGATGATTGTATATAATCGATTTTGTTCTCAGGATTATATTGTGAAATACTGGCTTTCGAAAGGTGCTCCTTCAAGCAAGTTAATACTGGGAACTACTTTTAATGGACTATCCTATACTTTATCTAATCCAAAACAAGTTGGTAGGGACGCACCAGTTGTTGAAGATTCAAGTATTGCTGGATTTTCGACAAGTTATTGCTATATCTGCCCATGGGAAAATAATCCAGCATGGAAGACTTTATGGGACAAAGAACAGCAAGTGCCCTATATCTACAAAGGCAAGGAAATGACTGCCTATGAAAATGTTGCGTAAGTCTTCATATACAATTTTGTTCAAGTTGTTATTTTAAAAAAGTCAGTAGTATTTAATTTGAATATTTATGTTTAGCTCCATCAAGATGAAGGCTGAATATGCCAAAAGTATGAAGCTTGGCGGTGTATTCGTAGATAGTTTAGAAGACGATGATTACAGTGGAACCTGCGGAAAAGAAAAGTTTCCTCTTCTGAGGGCTGTGAACCGAGTCCTCCGAGACAAATGTTAAATTCTTGTATATATCCCAATCGGAAAAATAAAGAATTTATTACGTCACTAAAAATCTATATGTGTATATATTTGCCAGTATTGGCTAGTAACTCATTAGTGGCCTTTGCATAAATTACGTGAAGTCTTTGTGGGGGGGGGCAACGATTTTTCAATGCGATTTTATAAATTTATGGAGCACACATGCACATAAATTTCAAACTCTTTTAATCAGATAAACGTGAAGACTTATTGAAATTAGTTTTAGAGAATGAAATATTATGTTAATAAGAATAAGCATTAGTTATCATTAAATTTTACAAGAGTACAATTATATAATTTTGTGAGGGCCGAACAGTGGGTAGTCCGAAATCAAAAAGTCTGCAATAGAAAATTAACTTTATTTTCTAAGCATAATTTCCAGTCTTTTAACCTCATATTTTAAAAGTATTGAAGATGAACCTTAGTGTTTGTTTACGCTATTATTATTCAGTTTATAAATGTTCAAGATTCTTACTATTTTTATTTCTGGTTAGAAATTCGTCTTTTTTTAAATTGTAACATTTGGTTCAAAATTAAATTATTTGTTGGAAATTCAACAATTTTGTAAAAAAATGTGTACTTTTCAATTAAAAATTCAACTGATGTGTCAAGAATTTACCTTTTTAGCTCCAAAATTCGGCAATTTCATTGGCATTTTTTTTCTTTCCTTATTTGAAAGTTCGCCTCCTTCTGTAGAAATTTCATTTTCTTTGTTAAAATGTAATTGTCTGATTAAAAATTAATCAATTTCGGTTGAAAATCAACATTTTCAGTGAAAATTCACATTTTTGGTTTGATAATTGAACTTTTCTGTAGAAAATTTGTATTTCAAACTAGAAAACGCAACGATTTGGTAGTAAAATGAACTATTTGATCAAGAGGTAAACTACTTTGATGAAAATTCATTTCTCTACTTCAAGATTCATCGTTTGAGTTAAAAATGCCTGCCTTTGGTTAAAATGTTAAATTTTTTTTGAATAATTGTTTCGTTGTTGAAAATTAATTTTTTTAACTGAAAATGTACTTCTTCCATTCTTGGTTGATAATCAATCTTTTTACATTCACATCAGAGAAGGTATTAGATTTGTGTAAAATATGACCCCCCCTCCCCTTTTGTCAAATATCGACGTTTTGAGACCTTCTTAACCCGAAAAGCAGGTTTTCGCGAATGCGTCTGTCGGCATGAATGCATGCATG
>CAKNYM010000259.1:36027-68074 GCA_932195095.1 Andricus curvator | reverse complement strand
AGGCAGCAAAAATTACGTAAGATAGGGGAGGGGATGGAGAGGCGTCAAAACTCACGGAAACTAACAAAGGGGCACGAACAACTAGATCCTAACAAAATATCAGAAGAACACTTGACGCAATTTATGCCTTGCTTCATACTTGTTACGAAGTTACAGAAAGAAGTTACATTCTTTGTAACTTTTTAAGAACTTAGTTCCTTTTTTATACGTACATGCAACTTGTAACGTCACATAGATACTCCTTTTTAGTAACTTCTATCTCAAAGTGAGTCACCTTTTTGTTACTTTTCATTTCTTGTAATAACATATCTTCTTTTTGAGAACGAGGTGGTTTGTAAGATAAGCCGACATTTAAAATGAAGAGCAGCAGAAGAACAAGAGAATAAACCTTTGAATCTTTGAGTCTTTGAATACTTAGCGACTGTTATCAAACATAAAAAGATTATTTTTTCATAACATCCCCATTGAAAATTCAATTTGCAAAAATATTTAGCATAGTTTCAAGTTTTAATCGCCGACAATTGTAATCAAATTAAAAACTTCGAAATTTTCGCAATTTTTAGTTTGAAGCGTTAAAAAAAAGGTTGGGATGAAACAATCTGAATTGAACGCCTTAAAAATTAAATAAATTGAAACTCAAAGCTTTCGAAATTAGACATTTTGCTAATCGGAAATATTTTTAATTGTACAATATCAAATTAGAAGTCATTAAATTGAACAAATTTTATTTTCAATAAAATTCTAAGTGAGGAGCCGTCCAAATTGAATAATTATTAAAGAAGTATCAAAAATGAAATAAAACATCAAAAATTTAACGTACATTTTACACCTCAAATCGAATAAACTTAAAAAAATCAAATACAAAATATTTGGAAATCCCTTGCATTTTAAATATACAATTTTATATGTTTCAATTTAAAATAACTCCATTTGAAACAATTTGAATTGCAAATTCTACAGTCTCACATATTTTTACTAAGAAATAATTTCACACATTAAAAATTGTACTAGAATTGAACTTTCATGTATTTTCAAATTGTAAATTTCAAGCAGTCAGTTTTAAATTTTAAGTATTTAAAATAACATGATTTCCAATTGAAAGCCTTGATATAATTAGCTTGAAGTTTGAAGAATTCAAAATTTAATAACTAAACATTTTAATTTTTGGAAGAACAATCTTCAATGACAATTGTTCACAATTGTTCAAATTTTTGAAAATAAGAAACAAGGTTTTCTATGAGTTCAAAAATACTGGCGAGTTTTCATAATATACGGTTATTATTAGTAAACGCTAATATGAAATTATAAAGTCGAACTAATTTTCTTTTGCTGAATTTAGAATTTCTTGAATATTTACAAAAAAAAACATACTTTTTATATAGAGTTAAATGCACACCTTTTTGAAAAAGGTTGAAGATATTGATCCTACAAATTTCCAGCTTGATTAAAAGAAACACATTGTTATTTCCTTTTCATGTAAAAAACTTTGTTGTGGCTTTTTAAACATTCAAAAATCGGAACAACAACAATTTCAGTATTCTAAAATTCCTAAATCACGAAAAAGTTTTTAAAGAAAGCACAATGATAACATATTTTGTTTAAGATAAAGAAATTTTATGTTTGACAAATTTAACAAAAAAAATTGTCTCACATTTTCAGAAATTCTAAATTGAGCCAAAATACAGAAAAAAAACGTTTGAAAACAAGAGGGCCTGGTGTCAAGGATACTTCAAAATTGTACAATATTTTCTTTTTGAAATCGAAAGTCATAATATTTGGGGGTTCAATTATTTCAACTCTCGGCATGTCACATTGCGGTATTTGACAGTCGCGGCTAACCAAACTGTTATAAGTTACATAACGGCAAGGTACATTTGCGGCAACTCACAGTGTGGTATTTCTTATTAAAAAAACAGGTGAAGTTAAAAATAAACTGACCAAATTGAGTCTTCTCTCATTTTCGATCAATTGGAAAGTTCAAGACAAACTGTATAAAATGCAGGAAGTAACTTTGCAGCAAGACACGTTGCGACATCTCTCATTTTAGTCCATCTTTTCTGAACATTTTTATTTATGAAAAATGAGAGATGCAGCAATGTGACTTGCTGCAACGTAACTTGCCCCAATATTACTTTCTGAATTATATCCAGTTGCCCCTGATCATTGTAATTTACCGAAAATGAGAGAAACCGCAATTTTACTTGCCGCATTGAATTGTCGCCAGTTTGTCCTGAGTTTTGTAATTTATCGAAAATAAGAGATGCTGCAATGTGAATTGTCGCATTTTAGATAATTTGTCATAAACTTTGTAATCAATAGAAAATGAGAGATGCCGCAATGTGACTCGTCGCGAATGTTACTTAGCACAAATGTGACTCGCCTCTCTTTTATTAATTTTATGTTAACATCACATTTTTCCGAATGAAAGATGCCGCAATGTGACTTGCAAGGGGATTGGCATGGTCTGGACCAATTATTTAATAAATTTAAGAATATAACGGACCATTATGAGCCTTCTGTGTTTATTATATTTCAAACATATTCTTATTTACATCTAAAATATGGCGCTGGCACATTTCATTTGAATTATTTCCATTTTTTTCAAAGTATCAAAAAAATAAGTGTGTACGTGGGGGCTAAATTTTGGGTTATTTTTAGAGAACCTGATGTTACTTTTTTGAGTAATGTAACTGTAGCTAGTTACTTTCTTACGGCGTCACGTAATTGTAACGTATTACTTAAAAAAAGTAACCTACTCAACACTGATATTTTCAATTAGAAGCACGCGGAAATCATTGACAACGAACAAGTGACACAGTTATTATTTTTATCAACAACCTAAGCTAATTTTACATTTTCTTATTTTCATAATTAAAATAATAAACTCAGTTTTCCAAAAATCGCTTCATAAATTAATAAAATTATAGTTAATCAATTATGATTAGCTTCTGAATTAATCAGTTTACAGTTAACAGTAATCATGATATTTTGAAGAACATGCAATTTTAATTTCATGGTAGATGAATCATCTGATTCTCTATTTTGCCATATATTTATCATTTTCTGCAGTTGCCAGTGGCCAAAGTAAGAAAACCACACATCACACATGAAATTGACATCATTCACGGGGTTCATGGAATTCACGAAATTCATGGAATTCGCAGAATTAAAGGAATTCACGGAATTAATGAAACTCCCACTCTACCCACTTTACTTTGAGGAAAGCCAAGATACAGTTGCTCATATACATAATCAGGTTCATTAGCAAGACTCATCCAGTTGTTAATCTAACTGTGGTAAATGCACTATTGACGATAGAGTAGAACCCGCGAGGTAATTATTGTGTAATACTACAGGAGGATAAAGACTCGATGGATACCGATAATTTAGTGAAGCTCGGTAAATGAAAGAAACCATGTATTCTACGGATAAATGGATATGTGTGATAGGCATATATATATATATATATATATATACATCCCGGACGAGCCCCCATTCGGTATTCGGGTTGCGGATAGAGGGTCCCTGTACCAAGGGTTTCTGCTGAATATGGTTACAATAATTAATATGCAGTCGCGGACAATTGTCCAGGGATGGTCACGGAGGAATAACTCCTAAGCGAAGGTGTAACAACCGTGCCGAAAGATGAATGGCACCTGGGTGAGGTGTCTCAAACGGTGATCCTGGGATACCGGGCGACCTCTCAGAGTATCAGCCTTATCCTTGCACGCGGGGCTCTACAAGGATGAACTAACCCTTTTCCCTAGCTGCTCGTGGAAACAACAATGACAACACCAAACATAGTTGTAGGAAGTGCGGTTCAAAACAATCGAACACGCAGGGCTCCCGACAATGGGTCGGACAACAATGCCGACTACCCTAGAGTTGGGGGAGCCAATCAAGACGGAGTCAATGCGATTGACCGGCAGAATCTCATTACTTTTAAGTGGACGGATCGACTCAGGGACGACCTGCTGGAGTGCTATGATACCAGTATGGCCCCTGAACGAAAAGGTTACATGGCGCGACTGCATGCTCTGTGGTGCGAGAAACACCCAGAGTTCTCGGATTTTTCGCAAAAACGTCTGCGAAACCGTGCCGAGGACCTCCGGAAAAGGGGTTATATAAGCAGAACGCCTACTCAACCGCAGCCAGAACAAGCTGGCAGCAGAGAAAGAGAGGCGAGACTGAGACAAACCGCGAACAGGCATCCAATAGAGGAAGAACAATGCTTCAGGACCCGGAGGAACATCAACATTCAGGTTTCTCCCAAGCCCAAAAATCTGACTGAACTGGATGATGAGCTTCGTGGAGATTTTTCCGGAGAATGCGACCTCTGGACTATCAATTGCGGTGTGTACAATGCAGCAAGAACTTTGGCAGATGCAAACCGTAAAACGAAACCAACGGTTGATCATATGACCAAAAGACGAATACTTCAACTCAGCATAAAGATAGGCTGGGCAAGACAGTACGCGTCCCGAATTCAGTGTGTGATTGACTACATAACATCTGGCAGGACTTTCACTGCCAAGGCTCGACATTTCGCGCGCAAACTGCGGATCCGTCATCACACAATCATCAAGTCAAAGCTACTGACCATCAGACAGCATATTGTTTACAGAATACGAGTACTATCTAACGCTAGGAGAAGTCTAGAGCGGAGAGAGAGATGGGTCAGAGAAAATCAACAGTTTTTGTCTGACCCATCTCGACTCTTCCAAGACCCTCCAGTTTCTGTCGACCATCCACCCAAACCAGAGGAGGTCGAAGCATTTTGGAGAAAAGTCTACGAAGTGCAACATCCACTTGAAGAAGGCTCAAAGAACATAAATAGCTTCAAGGAGGTGTGCAATGCCCTCATAACACCTGAGGAGGAATGCCCACCTATCACTACCGAGGAGGTGAAAAACGTATTAAGAGGCATGAAGAACTATTCTGCGCTGGGACCAGATGGTATCAAGACCTTCTCGTGGAAGAAGTTTCCTTCAACCCACCAGCATCTGGCCCGAATTTTCACCTCATATCTAAAGTCGGAAGAGCCTATTCCGGAGTGATTGGTGGAAGGGCGCACAGTGGTCCTGCCGAAGACGGGTACCTTAGCTGACCCTAAGAGTTACAGGCCAATAACTTGTCTGAACACACTGTGTAAGTTCTTCACAGCTGTCCTAAATGATAGGATTGTTCAAAGAATTGGACCTGTGTGGCGAGAGATGTATGAACAACACGGCTCAAAAAAAGGCGTAGCAGGATGTCGGGAGAACCTGCTCATCGATAGATGTGTTTGTAAAGACGCAGCATCCTATCAGCGATTCCTATCGATGGCCTGGATTGATTACCGGAAAGCTTTTGATTCAACCTCCCATAGACTTTCTGTTGGAAAGCTTACAGGTTCATCCACACATCGTGAGGTGCATAGAGAGATTAATGCCGCTTTGGAAAACCAAATTTACTATCTCTCATGGCGACACCATGAGCCCTCTCCTCTATTGCCTCACATTATTGCCACTATCTCTCGTACTTCGCCATTCCGAAGAGTACCTCTGCGGCAAACCTGGAGATCGAAATTGTAAGGTCACTCATGTATTTTACATGGATGATCTCAAGATCTATGCTAAAAATAAAGAAAAACTACATCTAGCTCTAGACACTCTCAAAAAGTACATTCAAGAGATTGGAATAGAGTTCGGGCTAGAGAAATACGCCAAGGTTAATTTGAAGAAAGGAAAACTGAATGGCATCCTCGAAGATCCTCAGCTCGTCGACAGAAGCGCTATACGACACCTTGGCGCTGGAGAGACCTATACATACCTGGGCGTGCCACAGAGCCGCATTCAGGACGTGACATCTATAAAGGATACTCTCCGATGCAGATAAAAACGTCTCATCCGAGGGATATGGTCTTCCGAACTGTCGGCGAGGAACAAAGTATCTGCGACAAACATGCTTGCCGTCCCCGTAGTACTCTATTCATTTGGAGTAGTTCCATGGACGAAGGACGAGCTCAGATCCCTCGATATGGGGTCCCGAAAGGTTATGCAGGTCGCGGAATACTGAATCTTGAATGTCCTCACAACAGGATTATTCTGGGTACAGCACATATTGTCGCAAATGGACAAGACCCTCTTCTTAAAATGGTCAGAAATGGTCAGAAAACACGAAGAAGTGGGCAACGGGGAGTTTCTGTACAAAGCAGCGGAGGAGGCTGCTAAAACACTCGGCCCTGACTTCAATATCTTGGATTAGGAAAGCACAGGAGAAAAACTTCCGCGAACAGCTCCTCGAAAAGAGGATGCACGGCATCTTCCACAGAAATGTGGAAGATCAGTCTATGTCGTATGAGCTGACGTTTGCTTTCCTTAAATCACCCGGATTGAAGTCGGGCACGGAGGGTTTCATTTTGGCATGTCAAGACTGTGTCATTTCCACTCTAGCATACCGTCGCCACATTTTGAGCCAAGACATTCACGATGATAGCCGCAGAGCGTGTCATGCATACCCCGAGCATCTAGGACATATACGATCTAGTTGTCTAACTCATGCGGGAACGACCTACAACCAAAGGCACAATGAGGCACTAAGAGTGCTTTATTACCATCTCTGTCAATCTTACGGCATTAGCCCAAATACCGCTCCGCAAAACGCTCCTAGGGAAATAGTGCAATTGCCAAAAATGAGAAGTGCCGAATATACTGGAACTTCATATTCTAGACAATTGTTTCTGTTGCGTACTCGAGGCCTGACATAGTTCTCCTTGACTTCGAGAAACGAACCATGTTCGTTATCGATTTTTCGGCACCAGCTGACAAAAACGTCACATCCAAGGAGAAAGAAAAGAAAGAGAGGTATAAATATCTTATAAGGGAGTTGCGACGGTTATACCCGGAATATTCTGTTAAGCTAATCGTCTTAATTATCGGCGCTCTTGGAGGTGCCAAGGTTTCACTGGTTAATAGCCTGAAAAGCATCCCTGTGTGACAACAAAATGCTGAGACACTTGCGGGGAAAATGCAGAAGGCGGTGGCCCTTGGGTCGGTCAGTTGTCCTCATGATGCACGAGACTTTTGCCGGATCATCGTATTATATTCTTCGCAGACTGTAACCACCTATCTTACGGTCGTGAGACCTGGTTACAGCTGAAATTGTACCGCGATTTCACTGGGAGCGGGAGCAATTTTTCAAATTAGCACCCGCCCCCTGCGAAATCCTGCGGTTGTCCTTATTACAAACCTTCAACTGTATATGTATATTAATAAGCAAACACCAAGGCAATACCTAATTTCGTTTAGACACAGTGTTATAAAAAGTAAATTTTACCACTTTTGATCCCGCCCTACCCTACTTCTCAAACAAATTATATCTAATTCCTGAAGTTTGAAACTATTTTATTTATTTTCCCTGATGTGTCCACTAATTTATTGTTTATTATATTGACTATAATGTATACCATCAAGCCGGGTAACGTCGAACAAAGACTTCGCTGATTCTAGATTCTGGTTAAAATCCCCTTTATTATTCGGAACTATCAATTTAGGAATATCATTATTCTCTTGAAGATTTACATCTGAAAAATTATTCCATGAAAAAAATGTAAAAAATACATTAAATATTGTCTAATAATCTTACGCAGGCTAAATCGGCTTTCCCCACTCTGCCTCCACAGACTGCGTCAAGCCTTCTTCCATAATCAGTCACCATGATTAAAAACAAAATAAATACGGCTGCGAAGTACTATCGACGTATTCACTATGGGGTGTATTTATTTGTGCTCATTTTATGAGCATTTGGCTTCCTCATAAGTATCAAAAAAATTTGCTTCCTCATAGAGGGAGGATTTCCCTAACAAAAGAAAAAAATGTATACTTTCAATGTTTGTCAAGCCTATGTTTCTGTCTTTCTGAAAATTTTATTTTCAGAAAATCAGAGGGCCCATCAAAATGTCAATTGATGTGTTCTCTTACAATGAACAACTTTTTAACATACGGTAGTTTTATATTTTATATTAAAACCTCATTGAAACAATGTAACTTTTCTTAAAAATTTCTGAGTAGCTATTGATTTATCAATAATGGTCTTCAAAAGTTCGCCAATAGATCAATACACGCGTCTCGATGAAACGAACAAATGTATAAAATACATTAGAGTTGTATTTCCAATACTTATAAAACAATATTGCTAGATCATAAGTGGTCATAGAAGGTTCGTCAATAGGTCATTCGACGTGTCGCGAAGACGCAAGAAAACACTTCCGAGACAGTACTGTAGTACTCCTACTATGAACAAAGTTTTTCTCATATAAATAGAATAGACAATTTTTTTGAAACTTCATAAATGGGTACTGGTCGTCATAAGAGGTTCACCAATAGGTAAATCAATGAGTCTCCAGGACGCGAACATAAACTCTACATGTAATATTGTCGTGTTTTGAATATTAAAAAAGTTTTTTTCATATAAACAGAATAAACCATTTTTTTGAAACTTCATGAATCGGTACTGGTGGTTTATGAAAAGTTCATCAATAGGTCAATCGATGCGTCACAAGGACGCGAACAAATACTTTACATTTAATATTATCGTATTTTGAATACCGAAAAATTTTTTCTCATATAAACAGAATAAAGCATTTTTTGAAACTTCATACATCGCTACTGGTAGGTCATAAAAGTTTCAACAATAGGTCGAACGATGCGATTCAGAAACGCGAACAAATAAGCTAGATATCGTGTTGTTGTATTTTGAATACAAAAAAAGTTTTTCTCATATAAACAAGGTGGAATTTGTCTTTTTAAATCTCTAGACACAAGAAAGAACTATTTCTAAATGGTCGATCTAGCTCAAAATCCTATCAGACCTGGACATCAATTCCAGCAACACTTCATTCATGATCATAGCTCTTTAACTTTTCGAGATATGGCGAACAGAAAAAGTTACACACACACACATACATTTTTTTTTAACTTTATTTTCGAGCTCCTGGGGTCGAATAATATCAAAATATGTCAAAAAAGTATATTTGAAAATTTAGGTCATTACAAATCTTCCTCTATGAGGAAGGAAAATGCATTGCCTCGTAAATCTTATAACAAATAGTACAACTCTTATTCTAAACTTGATGTAAATTTCAGCTTTGTATATTTAAAATTGTAGTAGCAGTAATTGTTAAAACAGACAAAATTATCTCCCCCCTCTTGAAATAAAACAAATTTTGTTTTTGCTAAAAAATAGCACATATCAAGTGGATTTCATCCCGATACCATTAAGTAAAAATTAACGAAGTTATTTTATTTGTTCATGAGGAAAAAGCATACTAATTTTTTGAAACCACTTTCATGCCATTCATTTATTAATAATGGGTTTGCCGCTAATAGCATTTAATAGCCCAACTCCTGTAGAGGACAGCCGCCCTCTTTATTTGATATGCTACCGGCCAAAAATGTAGAAATTCTGTAGAAAATAGTTCATTTTTCAATAACAAATGAGTTTTTCGGTAAACTGATAACTATTTTGGTATTGCACAAATTTTAAGAGTGAAAAGGGATACATTTCCTGAAAGTTTCAAAGGTAAACAAATGAACGAATCTTAAAGTACGACCCGTCATTTTGTTGCAATTTGTGGAACCTATATTTTCTAATAAACTCTTTTTTTTTAGACAAATAGGTTCGTTGCAATAAACAAAAAACCTGTTTTTGCTATCTTCAACGATTGTTTTCACATACTTTGGGTCCTAGGATTTAGACTGAAACATGTAAACTTTCGTTTTACATGCAAACAGTACAAAAATCTGAACTCAAATTTCAGGTATCAATTGATGCACCATTTTTCACAGGGCGCCTGGAATACTAGAAAAGCCTGGTGGTGCCGTGTGCCTTCAGTAGTGCATGTCGGTTTTAGTCAGCCGTATAACATTGGATCTGGTTACACCGGCGAGCCTACAGAAGGCCGTCTTACATTGAGCACAGTTCCACCGACCAAGCTTCGGCGGCGTGGCGTCGCTTATACGTGAATGTCGCGGCCTATCTTTCGCCTTTAAGGTGGAGGGGATACACAGGAGTAAGCGAGGAGTCCGAGAGTAGTATCCGCCTTCACTTTCCAACCTATCTATCCCCTCCATCTTTAAGCCACTGGATACGCCACGCCACTCACGTATAAGCGACGCCACGCTGCCGAAGCTTGGACGGTGGAACTGTACTCTATAAGCTAGCTTAAATAGGAGAGTGGCTCAGTTTCGCGTCGGCGCAAAAGCGTTTTCGGCAGTGGCTCTCTGTCGCACACGTGGAGTCCCTGCAGCTTCTGCGCCGACGCGAATCTGGCCACTCTCATTTAAAACAGCTTATTGTAAGCCGACCTACTGTAGGCTCGCCGGTGTAACCAGGTCCATTGTCTAACCACGCCGGTCTGGAACCCCTGGTTCGTCGCACCCTCAGTGGTGCCGTCTGATTATGGTCAGAACAACTTATTTTCCAGTAACGACGCGGCGGTCGAAAGCGGACTAACAGAGGGAGTCATCATTCATTTACAATGGAATTACGGAAAGTCTAAATTATTTAAATTATGTGCCCTATTTTAAAGTCGCAAACGAAAACATTGGAAAAGAGCAGCAAAATATGATCTTCTGGCGCCGAGTTTCTAGAAGGGCTAGTGTCGGCGGTCGACTGTTTATTCAAAAACTAAGAATCCTTAAATAATTCTGCAACTGAATAGATAAAATATATTGAAAGAATGTAGGAAAAATCCTTGAAAATTGTGTAAAAGGATCCTATCAAGTTGCTCCGCAATACAGTCGTTCCTAAAGCGGTGTAAGCAGCACGACCGAACACTGTAAAAACAAAGTATTATTTCAGGGCTAGTTTCAGGTATTACAATAGGAGTCCGAAAAAACAGTTCTGCATTGAAAATAACAGTACGAAATTATACTATTTGAAAACAGGAGACGAAATAAATGATACCCTAATAAAAGAGATCTCTAGTTTTTAGAGTGAGAAAACGAAAATCTATCCAGAAGGGTTTCCCACCAACGTTCGTAGAATGTTCGTAAACATTTTCACATTATATAAATTCAGTTGATTTGATTAATTCAATTCCTCTTAAAGATTCCCCGAAACTTCCTTGGGATTCTTTCTGGATACGCGGGCGTTTACTCACTTCCGGGAACCTTTCTGGAGCATTTTTCGAAACTCCCCAAATCTACCATTGGGATGTTTCACGAATGATCAGGGAAACTTTTGTACTATCTCGGAATTGAAATAGTATTTTACGACCAGATGAATGAGGTTATCATTAAACTCTCCTCGCATAATTGCATCCGATATCACTCAATGAAAAGAATTTTCAAAAAGAATTTATAATAACTATTTTTAATAAGATGTTTGATTTAGAAAAAAGCAAAGGGATCCTTGTGTCCATTGTCCCATCGAGTTAAGGTCTTCTACTTTAAATGCGGATTCCATACGATTTTCTCGAAGAGAATGAATCTGTAAATTTTAAATGTATATCTTGACGAGTAAGTCATTTCCAGGTATCGATTTTTTCAGATTTATTGATTTTTCTGTATTAACTTGGTTATATTTATTTTGCATCTGAATTATGTAATTTCACAGGGAATTTTGAAAGAGAGGAGTCGAAGATTGTTACAGACTTGTAAGTAGATTTTCAAGATACAATTCAATCATTTATACATAATTACTGCGAAGTAATCGTTCGTTTTGCCATATAAAACATGATTTTGAAAAAATCTTTATTTTTGAAATCGATCATGCTGAGCCTTTCATATCCTTTCAATTCATTACCATATAGGTGTTATTCGAATATGTATTTACATTGAAATCAAACTATTTTTGAGTGCACTCACTTGCGCGTTTGAAGAAAAAACACATGACCGAATCTATTTCAAATCAAGCAGATTCTATCTACACTTGAAGTCGCAGAATCTCTCGAGGACAAAATATGTTGTTTTTAGAGGAAATCAATTAATACCTATTTTCATGATTTGCAACAATAATTTCTTGAGAACTTATGCGTCTTTGAATTTGGTGCTAGGTTTTTCAAAAAATCCCTAATTTTTTCTTCAAAACTCTGTAACTTGGTGATGGTTTTTCTGAAAATATTAAAAGTCGATTTTCTTAAAGAAAAACCCACTCTTATATTTCTTGCCATTTTTTCTTGAATTTGTACCGAACTACTATGAAATCGCGAAAGTAGGTCATACCAACGGATTCGGAAGAGCATTCTGCACAATATGCATACAAAAAATTTCGGGGACATATTACCGCGGACCAAACTGTTCCGGGCTCCCGGTCTCCTGAATCCGACGGTAAGAGGTGGTTTTGCGAATTTCTGGCCCCTCCCTAGATACTGTTATTTGAACATTTTCTAATAAATTACGCTATATCTCCTAAAATTATGGGCATTCTAACAATATTGTTTTTAAAACTATGAGGTGTTATTGAAATGCACAAGTATTATTCAATGCAATTTTTCTTGTCTGGTATTTTTGCCAAAAAACTCAAAAAACCATGTTACAATAATGGAGTTTTATGCATTGTTTATGGATATGTTACAGGTTTATTTTCAAAATTATTTAGATTACAGTAACACGCATTATATTTTGCATCTGACTCATACTTACTTTCAAAAACGTAAACAAGTCTTACAATAAATAAACTGAACTTAACTGCATGATTCGCAATGGAATCTCTTGTTCATGAAAAAGTAAGTGAACCGCTTAGTCAGTTCTCGACAGATATCGACAATTAAAATGGTAACTTGAATAACTCGTAATTCATAAGATAATATTTTTCCAGCTAAACTATAAAATACGTATCCCTTCCAGCAATTATGTGCCAAATCATCGGAATAATGTCATCCATTCTCAGTAATTTGGATGACAAGTACCCGGTCTCGTAGGCGTTCACAAAAAAACCGTAAAATAATTCTTGAAGAATTGAAAAAAGTTCAGAGATATTCAAAATTGAAAAATTTGTGTCCTTTTTTTTTGAACTTTCACAATTTTGGTGATTTGAAAGATAATAAAATTTCTTAATCATTAATGATAAGTCGCAGTTTTGAAGGAATATTTCTTTGGGGAAAAAATACACAAACTTTTTGGATTTTTCAAACAAACTTTTTTTGTTTTGCCTAATAGGCCCTTGATTTTTTTGAATTTTTTCTCACAGATAGCTTACAACGTCCTTTAAAAGTCCTCTCAATATAGAAAATGGGATCTCTCTTAGTTTTCCGGAAATAATTAAGAACGAGTATACGAGTATAATATACGTCTATTGTTAACATGGGTTTTCACATCGTGTGCATCGTTTAAGCGTACGTTTTTTATTACTTTTCGAAAACTATGGGAGATGCCATTTCTATATTCAAAGAGCTCTTAGAGCACATTGTAAGCCATCTATAAAAAAATTTCAAGACAGTCAAAAATTGATTTCTTTCAGAAATTCAGTTTAAAAATTTGCTGTTGGAAAATCCACAAAGGTCTTGAAATTTCTTTCTTTAAAAAAGCGTTTTTTCAAAACTACGTCTTATCATGAATAATTGAAAAGAAATGCATCTTTATATTAATAAAATAAGCAAATTTATGTAAGTTAAAAAAAATACCTTAATTTTCTATTTTCAATATCTCCTAAGTATGTGGAATTTTTTAAAAACTATTGTAGGTTTTTTTCAACAACTGAAAGAAGGAATACTAGAATAGTCGAATGAACGAATGAGAATAAAGTAGTGGCCCCTTCATTTTCAAAAAAACAAACCTAAGTACCCTTTAGCAAAAGATATGCTTAGCTTAGTTTGGGCACAAAAAGCTTAAAATTTGGGCCTAATCAACCAATGTGAAGCGAACTTTAGCGACTACTTGTATGTGTCTCAAACGTTAAGATAATGTGTGCTTTTTGGCGACACACTTCAGCTCCCGTATTCGGTAATTCCCCGTCGAGTTGTCGCTCTTTTATTGTTTCTTGCAAAACGCAAAGTTCAAACATCCAACTTTTTAAAATTTTGAATCTTTATCTCCAACGTTTATTATCAAGATCAAACTATCAAAAAACCTATCTCTCAAAATTTCTGTTACATAACTTGTAACCAAAGTAACAAAAACCTGAACATTCGCAAAACCCAGCAAACTTACTTTCTGAAAAATTTGTAAGCAAGCATAACATAAGATAAAACTTTTCCCAACAAAAAAGTGATGCTTTTTGGTTCCTCTCAGAATTTCTGTAACTCATAAGATCTTTTTCTTACTTTTTATTTTATTAGGTATTCAACTTTGCTCCCTCTGTTTGTATCAGTGAGATTCTGAATGTTTTCACTGATTATCCTTAGCGGAAATGTGATTGATTTTTAGTGCAATACCACTTATGGGCAAACCAATTTTTACTGAAGTAATACACTTTTCCGAGTTTGAAGTTTTTCTGTTGGTTTTATTACAATAAATGTAGCAGAATTTCATTAAGAATAGACAAGGGTGACTTCCGGTGGTTGAGAAAGTTTTGTGTTGTTTTAGGTATATTAATCAATTGTCGCGGAATCTAAATGAGTAATTTTCGTAGTTAGAAAAGGTGTTTTGCTATTTGAATCTTGCTAAAAGTTTTAAAAAAAGAAAGCTCGATAGGATTCGCAAATTTTCTGCTTTTTTTAGTTAGTTTTTTTTCAAATTATGTAACAGAATTTCAGCGAGGAATTAGAGAAAGTGACTTTTGTTGCCAGAAAAGAGCTTTTCTTATGAGTTTGTTTTTCGATACAAGATGTTTTAAATGTTATGTTTTTTGTTACTTCTGTTACACGTTATGTGAAATAAATTCTGAGAGGAATCAAAAAGAGTGAATTTTTTTGACAGAAAAGATGTTTTGTTTTTTTAAATCTTGCTAACAAATTCCTCAAAAAGAAAGTTCGCTATGTTTCGCGAATGTTCTATAAATGTAAAATGTAAAAAATTAATGTCATTATTTTTTAATATTTCAACCAATTTTTCAGAAAGAAAGCTTGCTATGTTTCGCAAAGGTAGAGATTTTTTGTAACCTTGGTTGGCAGTTGTGAAACAGAAATTTTGAGAGATAACGAATTTTGCAAAAAGAAATTATGCTATTTTTTGTTATTATTCAGTTTTTTTGTTAGTTTCATTACAAGTTATGTAACCGCAACTCTGCGAAAAAGTAATTTCAAAATTTTGTTCGGGAATCTAGTTTTTAATCAGAAATTTTAATAATTTGAAAAAAAGACAAATTCTGCCAAGTTTTAATAACAGAAGCTAATTTCAATTGATTTAGCATAACTTTAATAATTTATTAAACAATTTGCAAGAAACCAAGTATATTATTTCAATTGTAAAGACAAGAAAATTTAAAATCGCCTTGGACTAATGATAACAATAATAATAAATAATAAAAAAATATAAAAAATAGGTGGTCTTAATCTTTATATGAATTTCAGTAAAGAAGAAAAATTGCACCATAATTTTCAGATTACAATGCTTCATTGACTATTTGATTTTATCCGCTGATCATTTCGCAGAAACGCTTGTAGCTAATTGCAGGAACTAAAATTTCATTAATGTAAAATCAACTTAATACTAATTTCAAACAATAAATTTACATGTGCTTATAAGAAAAAATATCAGTGTTACGTTACTGAAAGAAGTAACTTGAGATTCTTTAAAAGTTACTCTAAATTTAGCCCCCACAACCAGACTTAATTTTAAAAAAATTGGAATAGCTCAAACAACATGTGCCTGCGCCATATTTTGAGGTGTAAACAACAATAAGCTTAGAATATAGTCAACACAAAAAGCTTATAATGGTCTGTTAAATTATTAAATTGTTCGAATATTGGGTCAAACCTGAAATTTCTTGAAAATCACAGCAAATTTGTTTATAAATTTGTTTCTTTGGTTCAAACTAAAGAAATTTTAAGTATGATATATTTAACTTTTTCCAAAAATTTTAAAAAAATTAAAAAAAAAGACCGGCTTATGTGCAACTTTATAATAAAAATCTAATAATAATAAAAAAGTATTTAACTCTGTATTAAAAAACATGTTTTTTGCACATATTCAATAAATTCTAAATTTAACAAAAGAATATTATTTTGACCTTGTAATTTTATATTAGTGTTCACTATGATTAACCGTGCATATTACAGATTCGCTAATAATTTCAAACTAATCGAAATCCTTGTTTCTTATTTTGGAAAATTTGCAATTTTTTAAATCCCAGGAACGAACAGAAAATATTGCCCGATTGGAAAAATTTTCAAAAAATGAAAAAAGTTGGAAAACTAACCGGCCTGTTGCACACAAAATTTGCAATTCTTCAATTTCAAATGCTAATAATTTGAAAATAGCACGTATGGAGTTTTTAGAAGGATTTATCTAATATAAATTTAAATTTTCAACGTTTTTGAAAAATTTAATTCGAAATTGTTGAATTCAAAAACATTGATTGTAAATTATAGAATTGTGGATATTTATATCTAAAATAATTTAATTTCTAACGCTTTTAATTTTAAAATGTTTAATTTGTAAGGATCACAATGTGAAATCATTCAATTTTGATTTTTCTGAACTGTATGTTGATGATATTCTAATGTATGAAATTATTTCCGAATAAAATATTTGTAACTGTAGAATTTCCAATTCAAGTTATTTTGAATTTAGTAATTTTAAATTCCAACATATAAGATTGGATATTCAAAATGCAAGAGTTTCACAAAATGGTTTGTATTTTAAATTTTTTAAGTTACTTGAATTTAAGTGTATAATATGCCTCAATTTTTTCAGGTTTTATTTCATTTTTTGATGGTCCTTTAAAATCATTAACTTTTGAGGGCTCCTAACTTAAAATTTTAATTGAAATAATTTTTTTTTCAATTCAATGACTTCCCATTTAAAATTGAACAATTTAAGATATTTTCCATTAGCAAAATGTCTAATTTCGAAAGCTACGAGTTTCAATTTATTTAATTTTGAAGGCTTCTAATGCAAAATTGTTTCATCACAGACGCTTTCTATTTCAAACGCTTTAAACCAAAAATTGTGCAAATTTTAAGTTTTTCAATTTAAAATTCTACAATTGTCAACGATTAAAATTTAACATTATATCATTTTTGCAAACCGAATTTCCGATTTGAATGTTATAAAAGAAATAATATTTTTCTTTTTGAAAAACAGTCCAAAAGTATTCGAAGACTCACAGAATTAAAGATTCATTCTCTTGTTCTTCTGCTGCGCGTCATTTTATATGTCGCCTTATCTCACAACTTACCTCGCTCTTAAAAAGAAGACAATAATGATAATACAAAAAATAAAAAGCAACGAAAAAGAGCCTAACTTGAAGTTAAACGCTACTTCAAAAATAGTAAATCGTAAATAAGTTACGTTATAGGGTACATCTATAGAAAAGCAACTAAGTCCCTAAAAAGTTACAAAGAATGTAACTTTCTTCGCAACTTGGTTGCAGGTAATAAGACGTTCGTAAATAGCCTTTAGTTTTTTTCTGACATTCTGAACAGGGTACATTTTTGAAATATTATGTCAGAAAACTGGAAATGATGATTAGAAAATAAAGTTCATTTTCTATTGCAGACTCTTTGGTTTCAGACTACACACATTTAGACCCTAAAGAAATTCTATAATTGCACGTTTGTAAAACTTAATAATAACTGAAACTTATTGTAATTAACACATTTTCTTTCCTAAAGCTAATTTCAGCAAGTCTTCACGTTTATTTAATTAACAGAGATTATATTTTATTTTTATTATATTATTATTTATGCGCTTTCTCTAGCTGAGTTAATGAAAATGCATAGAAAAATCGTTGACCCCCCGCCCCACAAAGAATTTACGTAATTTTTGCACGGACACTAACGAGTTACTATACTGGAAAATACATACACACATGGATCTTCGGTGGTGAGATAAATTCTTTATTTTTCCGATTGGTATATATACAAGAATTTAACATTTGTCTCTGATGACTCGGTTCACAGTCTTCAGAAGTGGGGACTTCTCTCCTCCACAGTGTCCACTGAAATCATCTTCATCTATACTATCTACGAATACACCACCAAGCTTCTTGTCTCTAGCATATTCAGCCTTCATCTCGATCGAGCTGAAAATAAATATTCAAATTAAATATTCCTATCTTTATTGTGATGGACACTTGAACAAAATTTTATGTGAAGACTTACGCAACATTCTCATAGGCAATCATTTCCTTCCCTTTGTAGATATACGGCACTTGCTGTTCTTTGTCCCAGAAAGTCTTCCATACTCGATCCTTTTCCCATGGACAAGTACTGTGATAGTCTGTTGTTGGTAGAGAATATTTTACAGTATCAACAACGGGTGCGCCCCTACCAAATTGTTTTGGATTAACTAAAGTATAGGATATTCCCCTAGCGGTAGTTCCCAGTATCAACTTGCTTGGTGGAACATGTTGCAAAAGCCAGTAGTTCACAATATAATCCTGAGAACAGAATTGATTATAAACAATAATCAGGTGAATGTAAAGTGCCGTAAAGTGGGGCTAAGCGGGACTTGTGGCGAAGACCGGCTCATACGCAACTTTATATTTTATAATAAAATAAAGTCCTCTCTAATCGATAAATTTTAGGACTAAAGATTGTTTCTTTTTCACAAATATTAAACTTTATTTTTACTCTTGTTTGGTGTAGCTCTTCAGTTATAATAAATGGAAAGTGCATTCATATAACATTCTGAGTTTTGGAAATTTGGTCGTAAGAATTTTTTTATTATTTTATAGGGAAAGCGGCTCATATTATTTTATAAGAAACCAAGCGAAAAGATGTTTTGTTTGATTATTATTTCGTTTAGTAGATGAAAATAACCCTTCATCACGTTTGAAAGTAGGAAATCTATTTTTTTCCAATATTTCAGTCCTACTTATACGTGAAGTTAACAATAAATATGGTTAGGTTCCAAGTGACAATCAGTGCTCCCAACGCGGGCACCTTGCACTACTGAGCATGCGATGCATAAGACGCTTCATTGGCTGCCGTTCGCGCGCTTATTTGAAATGTTAAAAAATACAATTTTTTTATTTATCATTAGTAATTAAAAATAATTATATTTTAACATGTTCGAGTGGTACATGGATGGTTTTTAATATATTATAAGCATTAGGTTGAAAAATCAAATGAGTATTGAGTAAATAAAAAATATCATGTTTATTTACAGAAGTCTCATTTTATTTTCTAACCTAATGCTGAGAAAATTTTAGAAACCACCAACGTTACACTTGAACATGTTAAAATATAATTATTTTTGATTATAAATAATAAATAAAAAAAAAATTGTATTTTTAACGTTTCAAATAAGCGCGCGAACGGCAGCCAATAAAGCGCCTTATGCATCGCATGCGCAGAAGTGCAAGGTGCCCGCGTTGGGAGCACTGGTGACAATCAGCAGATTGTTTAACGTTGCCATTGGTTTCGTTAACTTCATTTGCTTTAAAATAATAAGAAAAATTATGAATAATTTATTTAGTTTCAAACTTACGTTTCAAGTTCTTTGTTTCACTTTGTTTAATGAGTAATCGACTTAGATCCACATTGTGATGCAAAACCGCTCACTTTTGAAGGGATGGTAAATAGTTGTTTTGTAAATTGGATTTTCGTTTGTGGTTATAATACGAAAAAGGGCTAGATAGAGATTATATGTTTACATCATCAATGCCTAATTTCAATTTCTTTCTCGACTTTATTGTAAGAAACCGAAAAAAGCAAATCGTTTAGCCCCATTTTACGGTAAATAAATCTAATAACTATAAACTAAAATTTTTAAACATTGAGCAGTATTAAAAATAGAGTCGTTCTATTAGATGATCCTTGAATTATTCTAGGAAGCTTCTAATTAAAAAACTGTACTGTTGAAACTGCTGTAAATTAAAAAATGGTGAATCAAAAGGTTATCAATTAATTCCATTTAAAATCAGGCAGAGAGGTCTAGCTTAGGATGTCAAAATGATTTGGTATTTGGATATATCATTTCATTGTAAAAATTAGGAAACATGTATTTCATTGTTTAATCAGAAATTTTGCTTGGATTTGTTACAATTATTCGAAGATTACGTGCGAATTCAAAAAACTAGACAGAATATTTTTTCAAAATGCAGTATTTTACGAACGAGAGTAGGTTTTCGATCATTTTTCTGAAACTTTTAAAAGTAGATATCCCGAAAACCCCCAGTTATGGCAATATGTACTACATATCTCGTGAGTTTTTTTCTTGGTGAACCACTGCTTCACATAAAAAAAAACGAAAGTATGTTCAAAAAAATGTTCAGATAAAAGTGTACACAACTATACGAATTCTACAAAGAATATTTCTTGCTTTTCTGTGATATTTCGCATCGTTTACGAGAAAAAATAAAAAATTATATTTGATGAAAAAAAATGTGTGCTAAACTTAAAAATTGTACAAACCCTATGAAACTAATAGGATGCCTTTGTTATATAAGCAGACATAGTAAACAAAAGATAAGACAACATAAAAAGGTGGGCCTCTCCAGAAAGTCTTCTCCATTTTTATCATCGAATTTTGGAAACATGAAAAGGAGATTTTCGGGAATTTTTTAAAATATAGTTTATGAGCTTTTTTTGGAATCAATTCAAACATCCACAAAATGGAAGCGTTGTTTTTGTAGAACTTTTTTGGATGTTTCAACTTTTGTTTGAACATTTTTTGTTTCTTTTGATTTTTACGAGAAAAATGCAAACATTTTATTTTTCAAAAATAACTTTTCAATGCGAAGCAGTGGTTTACCGAGAACAAAACTTCTGAGATATATAGTACATATTTCCAGCTATTTCTAAAAAAGTGGTATTTTTCAAAAAATCTACTCTCAACAATTTGAGAAAAACAATCGTTATTTGTTTATTTTTTATTAAGTTTCACCATACAAGAAAAAGACGTAGAGTCATTCATTCTAGCGTGCCGGACTTGGCCCCTGCCGACTAAAAAATTTGAATTTAAAATTTTGAATTTTGAATTATACATTTCTGAAGAGAATTATATTAGAGGCATGATTTCTGATAGTATTCTTGTCATGATAGTTAAAAATAAAAATTCCAACCTTCATTTATAAGAATATGGAAAATAATTTTCTAAGCTACTGCATAATTCTTTCCACAAAATGTTTGATTGTTTCGTTTATCGAGGAAAGTTCGCGTAAACAAAAACGGTTCCTAAAGAAGTTGTCCATGCGTCTCCGTGTGTCCGAGTCCGATGCAAATATATGCGTCTCTGCTCGGCATAATACACGCATGAAAGATCAGACCCGAGCTTTAAGTTTAGCATTCACAGTTTTTTTCCTATTAAATAATGTTTAAAAAGCCTTTGCAGAAAACTTCTCTACACTTTTTTGAACAACTTCTTCACAGAAAGCTTTTGTTTGCGCAAACTTTTCTCGATAAACGAAACCCTCAAACATCTTGTGGGACGAATTATGCAACAGCCTAGAAAATAATTTTTCATAATGTCATAAATAAAGATTAAAAGTTTCATCTTCGATTTTCATAACAAAAATAATATAAGGAATATTTCCTCTGAATTTTGTAAAGAATTTCTAAAAACTGTGGATTTGAGCACGAATTGAAGAAAAAAACTCTTGTTTTGCAATTGGTTAGAAATCTACAAAAGACAAAATTTTCTTATTGTGAAAAAAAGATGCAGAATGTGATTCTATCAGGATAATATATGTTTTGAAATTAAAAAGTTCAATTTGGATTTTTGCTTGTCAGGGGCAAACTCCGCTGCGCTAGAATCAGTCTACGTCTTGTTCTTGCGTGGGGACACTTAATTTTCTCAATTTTCTTGAGATAAATTGAATAAAAAAGAATTTCGACGTGAAATAAAAAAAAAAAATCCCGAATACACAGGCTCGTTCAGAAAATACTGCACTTCAAAACAAGTTTCTGTCAATTTCTTTGAATTCGCAGGTAATTTTCGAATGATTGTAACATATTAAAAAAGAATCGAACTCTGAAATCTGTATTCCTTTATTTTCACCACAGAAAGATGTATCCAAATACCAAATTATTCTGGCACCTGTATCTGGACATTTGAAAAAAATTTCTTGATTTGAAATGTAATTGGTCTATCATAGACAGGATTGAAATTATTGCACTTGCACAAAAAGAATTCAAATTGTATAAATTCGAAGTAAACAAAAAGAAAATGAGAATGTAACAATTTTAATCATGCACTTCAAAATTTGAACCTCTCAAAATATAATGTTATTTTTTAAAAGAACAATAAAACGTATGATGAATAATAAAGATGATGATTTTATAATATATTTTCGATTGGATAACGTAAAGTCTGGAAAACAGAAACATTGCAAATCTCAGTTATTCATAGTGAACAATTTCCATTGTATTATTAACAATCGAATTAAATGTTTCTCCATTTGTGAAAATTTTTGAGTTTTCAAAAATTTAGAATGATTCGGAAAGGAATGATTATAATTTGTCTTGTTTAACTTATTGTTTACCGCGCTCTAGACTAATAAAAAAAAATTTTCTGACAATAAAGGTACTTACGACGTTCAATTTTCGTTCCTCCTTACTTTCCTTTGATGAATGATACAGTGGAGCAATATGACCAGCTTTCAGTATTTTCTCATCTTTATAAAAATCTCCGTGAAAATTATAAGTCCTCAAATTTATGAAACTTACATACTTCGATATTTCTTTAATGTCATATTTCTCAGCAGTCGATTCTCTAGCATCAAATGCTAACGTTAAAATTAAACCTTTTTTATCGAATTTTTCTTTGAGGGCCTTCAATAGTAAAACGAAATTCTGCTTATCAGAAGCAACTGCATTCGCATTAGCTAGATATAGCGATTGAAGTTCGATACCATTTAATTTATATTTTTCCACGAAGTTGACAACATTATTAACAAGTTTTTCTCGCAGAGCCGGATTGACAAATATTCTATAAAGTGACCAAAATTATTATGTTCATTTTTAATGAATCTATTGTTATTGTTCCATCAATTTCAATAATATAAAATGCTATGTCTAATCTTGGATGGAAATATGAAACTTACGTATTGTTAGTATCATTTTCCTGGAACGATTCTTGTACGGCGACTAAGGTTTTCAAGTATTTGTTTTTTTTTCGAAGATCATTGATTCTTTGATATCCATTCAATTCTATATCTGTATATTCATCAAACAATACAGAAGCGTCTTTTTCAAATGAAGCCGTGCTGTAAAATAAGTGAGTGCAAAGAGACACATCGATCATCTCTATGTTTAGCGTTTCATCAGGACTCTCATTTTCATTATTAAAATAGTAACAACCAACGATTTCTAGAAATTAATAATAAGATTTTGTTTAAAAAATAACCCATTTTTCTTTCCTAGAAGTTTTTATCATAAGAGACCATTTAAAAACTACTACAGACTTCGCACTCTTTACCCCGTATTAAAGGATTCCTGTTTTCCCCCTGTTCTCAAAAAGCTTATACTTTTTCTCCTTTTCTACTCAAATTTAATTATTCTGTTAAAAACTCGTTTTATTTGTTAGAAATTTATTTCTTGAACTGAAAACGGAACTATTCCATTATTTATTAAAAATGATCTTTTCAGTTGAAACTTCAACAATTAGTTTGAACATTCATGTGTTCTGTTGTAGGTTTGTACTTTTGGTATAAAATTTATCTTTTTGATTGCAAATTCAATTTCTTTGTTGCATTTTAAACTACTTTGATAAAAATTTAATTTATTAGATGAAGATCCATCCCTTCGCCTGAAAATGTAACTATTTTGTGGACATTTTTTAAAATGAAAATCACCCTTTTTATCCGCAAATTGAACTATTCCATGTTTGGTTGAAAATGTATGTAATCTGTTTTAAGTTCGTATTTGTTTGTAAAAAATTAACCTTTTTGACTGAAAATTCAACTAATTGGTTTGAAGTTTAATGAAATTGTTAAAAAATTATTTTATTAGTTGAAAATATATCTCTTGTCTTAAAAATTGAACTATTTAATTGAAAATTCACTTTTTTTTTTGTTAAAATCAATTTTTTCAACGGCAAATTTAACAATGCTATTTTCGGCTTAAAATTCATCAAGTTTGTTTGACATTTATGTGTTCTGTTGTAATTTCGTGTTTTTTGCTAGAAAATTAATGTTTTTTATTGCCAATTCAACTTATTGGTTGAAAATTAAACTACGTTTTTTAAAATTAATTTTATTAGTTGAAGATCCATCTCTTTGGTTGAATATTCAACTATATTGCTGAAACTTCAGTTTTTTGGTTAAAAATTGATGTTTTTGAACTGCGGATTTAACATTGCGATTCCTGGTTGAAAATTTATCCTTCTCAGTTGAAAATTCATGAATTGGATTAAACATTTATGTGTTCTGTTGTAATTTCATGTTTTTTGGTATAAAATTAATCTTCTTGTTTGCCAATTTAACTTCTTGGTTGAAAATTAAACTTCTTTGTTAAATACTCATTTTATTAAATGAATATGGATCTCTTTGGTTGAAAATTTAACTCTTTTGTGAAATTTTTTTGTTTGAAAATTAACTTTTTCGACTACAAATTTAACTATTCCATGATTGGTTGAAAAATCTTTTTTTTTTAACTTAAAATTTAATTATCCCATTTTTAATTGAAAATTGATCGTTTAGGCTTGTAAATCAAATTATTGGGTTGAAAATTTATATATATTGTTTCAAGTTCTCCTTTTTTTGGTAAAAAATTCAACTACTTGTTTGAAAGTTAAATTGGGTAAAAATTAATTCTATTGCTTTTCGATTAATCTCTTTGGGTGAAAATTGAACTATTCTGTGGAACTTTTTGTTTTTCAAAATCAATTTTTTTAACTGCAAATTGAACTACTCCATGTTTGTTCGAGAAATTACCGTTTTTAGTTTAAAATTCAACTATTTGGTTGAAAATAAACATTTTGTTGAAAATTCAACTGTTGTGATAAAAATTTGTCTTTTTGGGTAATTACTGAAATATAATTGCTTGAAGATTCAACTATTTGATTAAAAATGTAACTATTTTTGGTTGAAGTTCAATTCTCTTTGTTTAAAAAGTCAAGTTTTCTGTAATGCTCTGTGAAGTAAAAGAGAAAGACTGGAAAAAGTTTTCGAAATATCGTGACGTAGTATATGAACGGCCCTTGAAAAGATACCTATATATATATCACTTACTATGACACTTATTATCAGGTACTGGCAGCCTCGCTGGATGCTTTTCTGGCGGCTTACTAGCTGAAGCGAACGCTGAGCATATTCCAAGAAAAAGTATAAACTTATACATCTGCAAACAATTGAATCAAAAAATTAGGAGAATGAAAAATTTTATAAGAATTGGATGTTAATTTTCATATTATTATTTTTCACATTATTTTTTCTTGTACTTTGTTATTTGACATAAGAGATATGATTTCTTATGGCATTATTTCTCAAATGTTTCGACACTAAAAATCTAATTTTTAGAATCTAAGTTAAACTCAGATAAAGTTTTGTGCAATTGAATAGTAGTTGATGGGAAAAATGTTGTTATTTGGATATCATCTCTTTCGGCGATTTTTAACTTCCCTAATGATGATACGAAACCTTTGTCGAGTACAGTTTCGATATATTTTTCCACACACTTTCCATAGATCATTTGCGGTTATTAAACAAAATTAATATTTGACCTTCAAAAATGAAAGTCAAGACCAAATTTGAATTTTTTAGAAAAAAGGCACCTTTTTTCATCTTTTACCTCAAAAGAACGCTATACCTTTTCCATTTGCAAGTTTTCAGATTGAAATGAAGGATTTTTATTGTTTATTTTAGAAAATTGTTCATGGGTGGTTATTAAAAACATACAATTTTTTGGCGATTTATAACTATTTTATTATAAAAAAGCTGCGTCTAGTCGTCCCGACAAATTGGAGGAGTTGGAAAAGGGGACGAACTAGTCGTCCCAAAATTTCGGGACAACTAGCCAAGCCATTGAAAAATATTTGACTACTTATCCCAAATTTCGGGACGATGAGACACTGTGTATAAAAAAGTGTTTTCCGCTGCCATTTCCAATACGATTTTGTGGCCCTGTCATTGGTTGTAACCACTTTTTGGAAAAGTAAATATTTGACCGTCAAAAATTAAGGTCAAAAATAAATTTGACTTTAGTAAACATAGAAGGATACTTTTTTTTAAATTGTTTGAACTAGACCCGCAAGCTTGCCTCTTTTCCTTAAAGAAGCTTGAGCTCAAAAAGTGAAATTGAAGTTTTTATTAGTTAAAATATTCTTTGAGAATGTCGGCCCGCGTGCGCAAGCATCTTTGAGAATACTGAAGCCCTTTAAACTTGTTTTCGTCAATAAAAAGTTTGAATTTCACTTTTTAATTTAGGTTTCACCTTCAATTTAGAATTTAGAATGACCGAAATTTTTCATAAACTTCCGGAAATTTATGAGATTTTTTAAAAATGAATTTGGGTTAAATTACCATATTTACCCGTAAAATTACCATAAATTACCGAAATTTTTCATGAATTTCTGGAAATTCATGGACATTTTTAAAAATGAAGTTTGGGTAAGTTACCATATTTACCTGTAAAATTACCATAATTTACGGAAAAATTTCATAAATTTCCGGAAATTTATGGAAATTTGAAAAAATGAATTTTGGGTAATCCATGGTAAGTTACCATATTTACCTGTGAAATTGCCGTAAATGACCGAAATTTTTCATAAATTTCCGGAAATTTATGGAAATTTAAAAAAATGAATTTTGGCTAAGTTACCATATTTACCCTTAAAATTACCATAAATTACCGAAATTTTCATAAATTTCCAGAAATTTATAGACATTTTTAAAAATGAATTTTGGATGAGTTACCATATGTACCTGTAAAATTGCCGAAATTTTTCATAATTTTTCTGGAAATTTATGGAAATTTTTTAAAATGAATTTTGGGTAATCCATGGTAAGTTATCATATTTACCTGTGAAATGACCATGAATGACCGAAATTTTTTATAGATATCCGGAAATTTACGGAAATTTTTAAAAATGAATTTCGGATAAGTTACCATATTTAGCTGTAAAATTACCATAAATGACCGGAGTTTTTCATAAATTTCCGGAAATTCATGGAAATTTTCAAAAATGAATTTTGGGTAATCTATGGTAAGTTACCATATTTACCTGTAAAATTACCTCAAATGACCGAAAATTTCCATAAATTTCCGCAAATTTATAGATATTTTTTAATTGAATTTTGGACAATTTATGGTAAGTTATCATGAAGCACCTCTAAAATTGCCATAAATTAATGAATTGATAAATTAATAAATATTTATTTTTTATTCATGAAATAGTATATTATTCACCTACGGCTAGTGCCTCTCCCCCTTTGGCATAATAATATACTATTTCATAATTAAAAAATAAATAGTCAACCTTTTAAACTCAAAGCTCTTGAAGGAAAAAACCTACGTTTTGTTTTGAGATAAAAAAATGTTCCTTTTTTCCGAAAAAAAATGAAATTAGTTCTTGATTTTCTAATCCTTATTATTTTGTTTTGCAATATGCTCTGGTTCAATTGGCTTCAGTTTCATTTTGTTTTAATACTAATCATTTAAAAAAATTTTGAATTCATAAAATTATCTAGTACAAAACTTTAAAATTCTGAATCTTAACTTTTTTCTTTATATCTTAAATCAAGAAATCATATTACAGAAACTTTAAAAAAAAAGTATATTTAAGCTACAAGTTTTCAATAATCAGTTTTAAAAGTATAAAATAATTAGGAGATTTATGATAAGATAAGATTAATTATGAGATCATTATAGTAGATTCTTTATATTATTTTCGACCGAAGAAACTATTGCACAACTATTGTATCAAATGCTTTTTTTGGGGGGATAAAAACTCGCGCAGGGAAGTTTGAATAAAATGTTCTACTAAATACATAAATTCAGCTTAGAAATCTTACAAAATTATATATAAAATTTAAAACGAAGTGTCTAGGCTTACCGAAAATATTTGAGCTACGCTCACCGAATTTCTTGAACCTACCCACGGACAATTTATAAATCTCGAATTTTATTTGTAAAGTAATCTTAGTACACTTGAGACTAAGTAGACGTACCTGTAATACTTTTTCGAAACGTTGCCGAAGAATTTAACAAAAGTACAGTACTTTGGTTCAACGTGCAAGTTATTTTATACTTCCCTTTACATTTACAAAAACACTTCAATTTACGACGATTTCATTACTGACTGATTTGGAATATATTCGGTAAATATTGCCGTAGTTAGGAAATAGCACCAGTCTTAAATGATAAATTATGGTAATTCTCCTCTCCTCCATATTCTGATAACAAGCTGTATTTATTTTGTGAATATCATAAATTTTAGAGGTCGGCCGGGACGACTAGTCCCTCCACTTTTCCAGCACTACCTATTTTCCGGGGTATATTCCGAAACCTAACAATCAGATTTGAAGTCGAGATAAAAATAAGCCAATAAAATGTTACCAATTCGCTTTAAAAAAGACAAATGCATGAACGTCTATTGTTTGTTTGATTTAAACAAATTTCCAAACATCCTACCGTACGAGATTGGATGAGATTGACCCATTTTACGCATATTTGACGTTTTTCTACCCTCACGAAATTTTATCAACCAATCAAACAAGTGACTTTCGTTAATTTAATTAAGTATAAATGAATGGGTAACTTTTGATAGGCTAATTTTTATCTCATCCACAACTCTGAGCGTAATAATTTTTATTTTGTAGAAGAAGTATTCAGGTTAGTGAAACTTGAATTTCGGGTAAAGCTCATAGCACAAATGCTCAATTGATGAGTAAACGAATATATATACCATTAAACCATTTCCCTTTCAGGGTAGGCGTGACACTACCCGATTCGGGTAGTTTTTCTAGGTTTTTCTTGTAGTTATAAATAACTACAAGTGTAGGCTCACCACACCCACGATGTGCCAACAGCACTCATGTCAGTATTCTTGAATGGTCACCCATCCAAGTACTAACCGCGTCCAACGCTGGTTAACTTCAGTGATCTGACGAGAACTGGGTTTTTCAGCGTGGTATGGCCGTTGGCAATAAACGTGATAAATAAATAATAAATAAATAAACGTGATATAAATAACGTGAATAATATAAATATAATATATAAATATAATATAATAATAATAATAATATAAATATATAATAACGTGAATAAACGTGATAAATCTGCTTGAGTTAATTGTTTAATATAATTAAAAATTAAATTTTGAATAGGCTATTGAAATTTTGCTGGCTCTCAAATAAATAAAACGCACAAAAGTTTTTTCAATTTCATAATATTTTAAGGTTATTAACAAAATTAAAATGGATTTATTCACTTTTGCTTCAGCAGAGGCATATTTCACTCATTATGCATGTTCTTATTATATACAATTACAATTTCTTGTTTACGTATGAAATTAGAATATAATTTCATACAGGATTGCTATATTTTCAGTTAAAAAAATTGTTTCAGTTTTGCAACTTTTTTTTATGGAAAGACTTTGAAATCAAGAAACAAACTTTTTTGTTCGCCAACTTAAGTTTGATAAACGAAATTATGATCCTACAAACAAACAGAAACAATAATTATTTCAAATTATTCAAAAAACGGATTCATCTCGTTTTGTATGCTGACTCCTCAATTAAAACTATGAAGATACAGCTTAGGACAGAAAATAGTAATCCTTAAAAATGTTTTCCGTCAGTGTCATCAAAATCGTAATAGCATTATTTCCTTCTTATTATACAAATATCCAATGATAATATATAATTTGAACAATTATTGAATATTCTCAAATAGTATTCTTTCTTTTAAATTTCAGATTCACTCACACGACATTTTTTATCTAACATCTTGTCAAGGCCTGAAAATAAAAATAGAGTTTAACTCGCAACCAGTAGTTACGAAATTAGATCAATATTCATAGTACACAAATATGTTTGTAGTCTAATTTTCTAACCTTGGTTATTGAACGTGGCACAACTAAGAATTTTTTAATATTTTAATTGCTGTCGCCTTTTCAAAAAATATTACATATAATTTGTATACGGACATTATTCTTTGATTTTTCAGAAAATATATTCAAGAATCAATCAAAATTTCAACACGCGTATCTTTTCTTATTGAGAATTAATTTCTCGAATTATTCGAATGAAAACTTTGTCAAGAACTTCACGCAAAGTATAAAGCTTTTATATTTTGACGATCAGGCGTACCAAATCAAAAGATTCATACCCACTTACTAGAAAGATTAACGATTCTTTGGGTATACAGCATGTTTTTGGGGGATTTTTTGTACCCTAAAAATCAAAGTAACATATGTAAATCATCATTTCTTAGTAAATAAGATCAAGAGAGATTTTTATTCAACTGCTATGGTATGAAACGACTTTCCAATGAGTGGAGTAAGCGTACATAGCAAGAATATGTTTTGACCTAGTTTTAGGGGAAGTTTTACCATCCCTTAAACGATGAGTCTGAAGTTCCTAACGCATTAATCAATAACGAAAAATAATTTTATTTTTAAATTGCATGAAAGCTACTATTTTATGACAGAAAATAGTCGCGTACAACCCTAAAAACTTCTTAAAGCACTTTCAACCCCTCATCAGATATAAAACTCACCCAAGCTACCCCTAAATATTTTTAAAATTCAACAAAACCAACCTAATTCAAAAATCCGCCCAGTTTTTGCTGATAATAATTTCAATTGATGCCAAAGGGGCACACATAAAGTCTCAACCCTTCAGCACATGTAGAACTCACCCCAGCCACCCCAAATTATTTTAAAAATTCATTAAGATCACCCTAATACAACAATTACCCTAATAAAACAGGTTTGCAGAGGTTGGTGCAAGTTCGTGTTTATGAATATTTGAGTTTTCCACATAAAAGTACTGTTGCAACTTATTGGTACAGTTTCGTACAAGTTACAACAGGTTTTCTCAGGTTGGTACAAGTCCGAGTTTATGAATATTTGAATTTCTTGTGTAAAAACATTTTTATAAGTTATTGGTAAAGGTTAGAATAATATTAAAACTTTTTCATGTAAAAATAGTCTTACAACTTAATCGTACGGGTTGAAAGCAGTTGAAGCAGGTTTGTACAGGTTGGTACCAGTTCCTATTATTTATTTTCTCACATATTATGAGTGTATGAATATACTAAATTTACTGTACGCGGGTATACTAAATTTAATTTCATGTTGTGCATTCTTGCTTTCATTACATGCATACTAAATCTAGTACAGATTTTTCTAACAGTGTTGGTTATTTTCTGCCTTAATCTTGAAGTTTTGAAACATTTTTTTGCCCATTTGGCATCAACTGAAAACATTTCCAGAAAAATCCTGGTGTACTTTGAAATTAGGGTGATTGTATTGAATTTTAAAAATATTAAGGGGTTGCTGGATTGAGTTCTATATGTGCTGAGGGTTTGAGACACTTTTTTGTGCCTTTGGCATCAACTGAAAACATTATCACAAAAACCTGGCGTATTTTTGAATTAGGGTGATTTTATTGAACTTTTAAAATGATCGGGGGTGGCTGGGGTAGGTTCTACATGTACTGAAGGGTTAATACTTTATGTGTGCCCCTTTGGCATCAGTTGAAATTATTATCAGCAAAAACTGGGCTGATTTTTGAATTAGGTTGGTTTTGTTGAATTTTAAAAATATTTAGGGGTAGCTTGGATGAGTTTTATATCTGATGAGGGGTTGAAAGTGCTTTAAGAAGTTTTTAGGGTTGTACTCGACTATTTTCTGCCATAAAGTAGCAGCTTTCATGAATTTAAAAATAAAATTATTTTTCGTTATTGATTAATGCTTTAGGAACTTCAGACTCATTGTTTAAGGGATAGTAAAACATCCGCTAAAATTAGGTCAAAACATATTCTTGCTATGTACGCTTACTACACTTATTGGAAAGTCGTTTCATACCGTAGCAGTTGAATAAAAATCTCTATTGATTTTAGTTACTAAGAAAT
>CAKNYM010000259.1:0-21027 GCA_932195095.1 Andricus curvator | reverse complement strand
AAGTTTATTGCCATGCGTGAGCCATGCAAACTTTTTTCACGCGGGAAATCAATGAAAATGCATGCTTAAGTACTTACCGAATGTAAGCTAATTTTTTAATTAACAAAAATATCGGAAAAAAAACTTTAACAAACAAATACGCGGTTTTCACTTTTTATCGGCACTACAGTTTTTATTTGCATTTTCATATAGGCAGTATCATGTCACAACAAATCTTCGTAAAAACTGAACATTCATAATTCTGGTAAACAAAATACGTAAAAAATCGTCAATGTTAGCATTCTTTGGTCGAAATAATGTTTTCTAATTACAGATTACTATTAAGGATGAAGGGATAATTCATTGTGCTATTGTTATCACGATATCCATCATTATTCATAAAAATTAAAAATAACAGTTTGCAATAGATTAATATGAATAGTTAACACCTTTTGAAAAGACTCATTTTTTAAAACAAATGCTGCAAATATAAGGCTATTATGAATGTATTTTGTTCATACAAATTACAGTTATCAGGTAAGAGCGAAACTTTGTAGCAATTTAGATGTAGGTTCCATAGTTCATGTAGAATTCCTCAGTTTGTGATTGACCACCTATTGATCCCCTATTGATTCTAATGAACATCAAAAATACTGTGCTGATAAAAAGTAAAAACCACGTATTCGTTTATAATATTTCCTATAGCAATATTTTTGACAACTAAACAAATTATTTACATTCGATGATAACTAAGGAAAAATAATCTGTTTTCACGAATTTGCATTGTTTGTTCTTCAATAAAATATAATAGTCCAATCCCCTAACAATATTTTTAGAAAGTCTTTGGGACATTATAGTGACTTTTTTAGTTGTTCTGACCTTTATGTCCAAGTAATATTTTTCGGACATTCTAATTACGTCTTTTTATTGTTTGCCTATTGAGACACTCACGTCAAAGTCAATTTTTGGAAATATTTACTTATGTTTTAGTGATTTCAGTTACTAATCTATTAGTAAACTTTTTTTGTAGGTTGCTTTCGACATAATATGGTGTACGTGACGCTCGGCAGGTGCATGATGTTGTGTTTTATCAAATCTCGTCGTATTTCTGTAAGTAAAGAGATGAATAGGATTCTAGTTTTTAACGGAAATGAAGTAAACAGAAGCAGATAAGGTGTTTAGATGATTCTTATTTTTCCATTTTGTAGCATCGCGTATTTGTATTTAACTTTTCTATTTGTGACAAAATTTATGGTCAATATTTTTGCGTACTATTTTTGCCAGTGAATAATAATATTATATTCATAATCTGAAAAAAAATAATTTTCTGTTCTAAATAATATTTTAGTTTATATTTTTGTTTAATTATTCAAAACAAAAAATTGTAATGTATGTTTCCGGATTCATTTATTGTAGGCACTAAAGGAACAATAACAAATTTATTTAAAATAAATAAATTAAGGAATTTGGGAACGATGGTTAGAATATTTCCAAACAAATGTACAGAAATCGAATTAAAAAATTTGTTTGATTTAAGTCATATTGAAGAAATAATAATTTGAAGAAAATTTTTTTTCTTGAAATTTTGAACTTAATATTCTTTTTAGACTCAAGAAAAGTACGAACATAAAAATTACCATGATTTTTGACTTCAAAACAGTTTTGTAAATCTCTTAATGAAAAATGTTTAGTCAAAAAGTTACGACTGAAGATATTAAACGATTAAAAAATATATGTTATACATTCTGTTTAAAATTCATTTTATTGAGTAGCATCTGATGTGACTCTGCAAGGAAAGCAATATAGTAAATACAATTCATCATAATTATTTTCTATAAAAGACAAAAATCTAAAAAAGGGTAGAGTATTTTCTTGGCCAAGTGAAAACTTTTTTATACAAACAAACTCAAAACCAGACTCAATTTTACTCTAAAACTTTGTTTCGAAATTCGTTTTTATTGGACTTAAATTCAAATTTTACAATAGCTCTTTCACTTATTTTCTGAAACTACTTGCCAACTTGGTAAAATTGTTGCTTCGTAAACGTTTTCGATGGGACTTTTTCGAGAATGATTTTAGAAATAAAATTGTTATCAGAGCTGAATTATAGAAGTATTTATTTCTTGAGAGGAAGTGGACGTATTGAAATTTTTTAGTTATTTGTGGAGATCCTATCCTCTAAATCAGAATATAATGTTCGTACGTAAATCAGACGTAACATGATTTAAAAAAGTGACAGCAATTTCAATGAAAGAACATTTTTGATTAGCTTATGTTGAACTAAGATGCGAAAAGCGGATTCTACTAATTTTGTTCAGCACATAGAACGAATATTTACCTAATTACATAATTACTGATTGTGAAATAAACATACCGTGTGTGCCAACCCAATATTTAAAAAAAATGAGAATTTGATTTCCCGGATAAAAACCGAGAAACGAAAAATAAATGTCAGAAGCGGTAAATTCTACGTTTTTCGCGTGAAATAAAAACAAATTTGGCTATGAGAAAATAATATAGGTCTTGCATTTTTTCAAAATTCTTTAAGAACGTTTCGAAAAATTAAAATTACGGCTAATTAATCGCAGTTGTACTGATAAAAGGAACATCAGAATTTTTTTGCAGCTATTCATAATTTCCCTAAAGAAAGGTCATTCCTAGAATTTTAATTTGCTGGGGCAGTAATGCAAACAAATTCAGTGTCTTTTCTCGGAATGAGAAAAATAGCATCTATATATATTCACTGATTTTCCAATATTGCGATTAAATTTTTTACAGATGTATTAATAATTGATACTTTTTGTTGGAATTATTATCTTCTCTAATTTGGCCATTAATTTATTGCTCATTAGATTAACTATAATTTATACCTTATTCCTTTAAAGATTTACATATAAAAAATTACTTTATGAAAAAAATGTGAAACATACTTCAAGTATTGTCTAATAAACATACGTAGGCAATTGTGGCTTCTCCCACTTCGCCACCGCAGATTGCGCCAAGCGTTCTGCCATAATTAGTCACCATGATCAACAACAACATGAGAATGTATTTCTTCGTGAATTTCATAACAAATAGTACAGCTCTCATTCTATGTTTGATGTAAATTGCAGCTTTTTATTTTTAAAATTGCAGTAGCAGTAATTTTTAAAACAGAAGAAAAAGATCTCCCCCCCCCCTCCGTTTAAATACAAGAATTGTTTTTGATATGTGAAAAAGTAGCACCTATCAAATGGATTCTATCCCGATTTCATCAAGTAAAAATTAACGGAGTTATTTCATTTGCTTATGAGGAAAAAAATACTCTACTTTTGAAGCCACTTTTATGCAATTTAACTATGTATAAAAACTGTTTTTGTCGCTGAGAGCACTTTTTATCACAGCTTCTTTAGAGAACAATCTCCCAATTTAGGTTCTATCTTATCGGCACAAAATTTAGGAATTCCATGGAAAATAGTCCATTTTTTAATAAAAAATCTGTTTTTGGGAAAACTAATGACTATTTTTGGCTGAAGTATAACATACTTTTTAAGAGTAACAAGGGCGAATTTTTCCAAAAGTTACAGAATTTCAAGCTTGATGGCAAAAATATTTGCATATTTAAAAAAAAGAAATTTCGGATGGTTTTTATTTTTTTCCAAGTAAAGAAATGAACGAATCGTAACTTTAGATCCGTTATTTTGTAGATATTTCTGAATCCTAAATTTTCTAACAAACTGTTTTTATATCAGGCGAATAGGTTCGTTGCAATAAATAAAAAACCTATTTTTGCAATATTCAACGATTCTTTACACGTACGATCGGACCTAGGATTTATACTGCAATATAGACTTTTGTTCTACATGCAAACATTACAAAAATCTAAACTCAAATTTCAGGTATCAATTAATGCACCATTTTTCACAGGGCGCCTGGACAACTTGGGGAGCCTGGTGGTGTCGTCTGCTTTCAGTAGTGCCCATCGGCTTTCGTCAGCCGCATAACGATGCCTGACCCCGCCTGTCTGGAACCCCTGGTTCGTCGCGCCCTCAGTGGTGTCGTCCGATTATGATCAGACCAACTTATTTTCCAATAACGCCGCGACGGTCGAGAGCGAAATGACAGAAGGAGTCATAATTTATTTTCAATATAATTACAGAGAGTCTAGTTTATTTAAATTATGTGCCCTCTTTTGAAATAGCCAAAGAAAAAATTGTGGAAGAAGACAAAAATATGATCGTTGGACGCCGAGCTTCCCGATGGGTCGGAGTTTGACAGTTTATTGAAAAACTGAAAATCTTCACATAATTCAGCAACTTGATAGATCCAATATAAATAGAAAATTTCAGAAAGATCCTTAAAATTTGCGTAAAAGGATCCTCTCAAGTTCTTCCGAAACACAGTAGTTCTTAAAGTAGTGTAAGCAGAACGAATGAGAAAACGAAAATTTATATGAGGATTAAAAAATTGAACATCTGGAAAAAAAAACTTTCGTTAAGGGCATTCCTCTTATTTTGTTCATCTCATGCGCACTGACGTATTTTGAGGCGTTGATTACGAATATAACGGAAAAAGATATTTCAAGGCCCAATCCAAAGATTTGTCAGCCGGCTAATAACGAGGTGGTGGGTGCATGGCAAAAGTATAAAAAGACGCATCCCAAACGTGGTGAAATTATTAAAAACGTGGAATTTTTTATTTTCCTAAAAATGTAATTTTTGAATTTTTCTCGTGAACTATGATAAATATCGCAAAAAAATTAGAGATATTTTTCATAGAACTTTTTTAGGCGTGCAAAGTTTTATCTCAACATTTTTTCGTATCTGTCATTGTTTCAAAGAAAAAGGAGAAAATTCGATTGTAAGAAAAAAGAATTCTCCTGGCTACAAAAGTTATTTAGCAAGCATCAAATTTACAAGGTATCTTTATTATCAAAGTACAATTTCAAAAACAAATGGGCAAAAACTTTAAATGTGGGTTTTTCGAGAAAATCTATTTTCAATTTTTTCAGCAAAACCGCTGCCATGTTCTTAATTTTAAACCCCTTTTCAATTTTCCGGCGGATTTTGAAAGAATACGATGAACGCTATTAAAATCAGAAAGAAAACAATAAATATCTCAATTAGGTTAAAATTTATAGAGGTTTAAAGAAAAAATTTGAGTTTTTTGAAAAACAAGGCACAAAATTCAAACCCGCATAACTTTTTAGATTTTTTTTTTTTTTTTGCAAATAGGAAAAATACGTATTGCCTAATTTTCTCTAAGAAACAACATATTTTATCCCTGAGGGGTTCTGCGATTTCAAGTGTAGAACTCTGCCTGATTTGAAATGGATTCGGTCAAGTGCTTTTTTTTCTTTTACCCCCAGATAGTAAGTATTCAAGAAGATATAGTATCGTTATAATAGTGGGGGAACGGTAGAAAGTTTTGCTTAACAGATGAATCTTCAAGTAGTTCAACTTTCGACCAAACGGTTGAATTTTCTAGATTGAAATACAAATTTTCTACAGCAAAGTTCAATTTTCAACCCAAAAATGTGAATTTTCAATGAAAAAGTTGATTCTTAAACGAAAATGAATAATTTTTAACCAGAAAATTTCATTTTAACGAAAAATACGACATTTCTACAGAATGAGATGAACTTTCAAACCAAAAAAGCAATTGAATTTCAATAAAATTGTTTAATTTCCTGACCCAACATGTAAGTTTTTAAGAAATCCGTTGAATTCTCAATTAAAAAGGATAAATTTTCAACACAAGTGTTGAATTTTCAAAAAATAATTTAATTTTGAAACAAATACTAGAATTTTTAATTAAAAAAGATGAATTCCTAACCAGAAATATAAATATTAGAAATTTTGATTATTTAGAGACTAAAGAGTAACAGTTCAAACAAATATTAAAGCTTAGTTTTAACACCTTTGAATATTATGTCAGGAAACTGGAAATGATGCTTAGAAAATAAAGTTAATTTTCTATTGCAAATTTTTTGGTGTCAGACTACACACATTAACACATTTCATTGCCTAAAACTAATTTCAGCAAGTCTACACGTTTATTCAATTAACAGAGTTTATATTCTATATGTATGTGCTTTCTCTAGCTAAGTTAATAAAATTGCATAGAAAAATCGTTGGCCCCCCCCCCCCCCCCACAAAGACTTCACGTAATTTGTGCACGACCACTAACGAGTTACTATCCAATACTGGAAAATACATACACACATGGATCTTTGGTTGAGCAATAAATTCTTTATTTTTCCGATTGGGATATATACAAGAATTTAGCATTTGTCTCTGAGGACTCGGTTCAAAGTCTTTAGAATTGGGGACTTCCCTCCTCCACAGTGTCCACTGAAATCATCACCTTCTATACTATCTACGAATACACCACCAAGCTTCATGTCTCTAGCATATTCAGCCTTCATCTCCATCGAGCTGAAAATAAATATTCAAATTAAATATTCCTATCTTTATTGTAATGAACATTCGAACAAAAATTTGATGTGAAGACTCACGCAACATTGTCATAGGCAATCATTTCCTCCCCTTTGTAGATATACGGCACTTGCTGTTCTTTGTCCCAGAACGACTTCCATGCTCGATCCTTTTCGTCTGGACAAGTATAGTAATAGGTTTGCGTTCGTAAAGAATATTTCACAGTATCAACAACTGGAGCGCCCCTACCAATTTGTTTTGGATTAGCTAAAGTATAGTATATTCCGGTAACAGTAGTTCCCAGTATTAACTTGTTTGAGGGAGCATGTTGCGAAAGCCAGTATTTCACAATATAATCCTGAGAACAGAATTGATTATAAATAATCATCGCATGAATTTAAAGTACAGTAAAATGGGGCTTGTGGCGAAAACCGGCTCACGCGCGCCTTCATTTTTATAATTAATTATCGTTTTCTCTAAAAAAAAGCCAATTTTAGGGTTGGCAATTGTTTCTTTTTCACAAATGTTAAACTTTATTTCAAATTTTGTTTAGTGCAGTTTTTTCACTTATAACGAATGCAGATTGCAATCATATAATATTCTGTGTTTTGGAAATTTGGTCGTAAGAATTGTCTTCTTATATGCGGGAAAAAACGGCTAATATCATGTTATTAGAAACGAAGCCAAAAGTTGTTTTCCTTCATTATCATTTCGTTTCATAGATTATAATATCCTTTCACAACGTTTGAAAGTAGAAAATCTATGAAATTATATGATGTATTGTAATACGTCTTACTTATACGTGAGCTTAAAAATAAATATTATGACGTTCCAAGTGACAAGAAGCAGATATTATTTGACGTTGGCATGAGTTTTAGTAACTTTATTTGCTTTACAATGATTAGAAAAATTATAAATAGTTACTTATAATGTAAAGTTTACATTCTAGGTACTTTTTTTACTTTATTTCACGAGTGATCGACTCAGCCCCACATTGTGGGGCACTCTTGAAAGGATGGTAAATCGTTTTTTGTGAATTACATTTTTCATTATGGTTCATAATACAAAAAAAGGGCCAGATAGAGATTATATGTTCAAAGCATCAATTCCTAATTTTAATTCCTTATTCGACTTTATCGTAACAAACTGAAAAAATCGAACCGGTTTGGCCCATTTTACTTTAAATAAATCTAATAACTATGAACTGAAAGCTTCAGTAGTTGAGCAATATTAAAAACAGGTTCATTCTATTAGGTAATCCTTAATATATTTGATAAAGCTTCTAATTTAAAAAACTGTACTGCTGAATCTGCCTAATTTAAAACATTGTGATTTAAAAGGTTATTGATAAATTCCATTTAAAATCAGACAGAGAGGTCCAGCTTAGGGTGTCAAAATGATTTTGTATTTGGATATATAATTTTATTGTAAAAATTAGGGAACATGTAATGTATCGTTTAATCAGAAATTTTGTTTAAATTTATTACAATCATTAGAAGATTACCTGTGAATTCTAAAAAATTGACAGAAACTTTTTTTTAAATGCAGTAATTTCCGAACGAGGGTAGGTTTTCGGGATTATATTTTTTTATTCGATGTAGGAATTCTTGATCTTTTAATTGATCCCAAGAAAGTATGAAAATTTGCAGAATGACAAATTGCGATCATTTTTCTTTTCATTCTTGAAAGTAGATTTCCTAATAAAACCACAGTTATGGCAGTATGTACAACATATCTCGTGAGTTTTTTTCTTGGAGAAACACTGCTTCAGATGGGACAAAATTAATTTGAAAAAATCGAATCTTGGCAATTTTGTCGGAAACAACGAAAGGTATGTACAAAAAAATGTGCAGATAAATGTGTACACAACTAGAAGAGTTCTACAAAGAATATCTCTTGTTCTTTTGTAATATTTTGCATCGTTTACGAGAAAAAATTCAAAATTATATTTTATGAGAAAAAATGTTTGCCAGACTCAAACATCGTACAACCCGTATAAAACTGATGGGATGTCTTTCTTATATAAGGAGAAACTGTAAACAAAATATCAGACAAAATAGAAAATAGGGGGCTTTTCAGAAAATCTTCTTTATTTTTTTCATCGAATTCAAATAACATGTAAAGAAGATTTTCAAGAAAATCCCATGTTTTATTGTTTCCAATATTTTCAAAAAGTTTCTGCTATTATAAAAAAAAACATTCTATCAGATTGACGTGTACTAAACCATTTTTTCAAGACAAGATTTAAACAAATATATAATTGTTGAGTTTTTCTCGTAAACGATTCAAGATACCACAAAAGGGGAAGAGTTGCTTTTTGTAGAAATTTGTCTAATGTTTCAACTTTTGTCCGAACATTTTTTTTTCCTTTCGATGTTTCCGAGAAAAATGTAAAAATTTGATTTTTCAGAAATAGTTTTTTTAATGTGAAGCAGTGGTTTGCCGAGAACGAAGCTCCTGAGATATGTAGTACATATTGGCAGCTATTTCTAAAAAGAGTGGGATTTTTCAGAAAATCTACTTCCAATTATTTTAGAAAAACAGTCGCTATTTGGTAATTTTTCAAATTAAGTTTCACCATGCAAAAACAAGAGGTCGATTCATACTATCGCAGCGGAGTTGGCTCCTGCCAAAAAAAATAATCCAATTTGGAAATTTTGAATTTAAAAATATACATTACTGTAGAGCACTATATTCCGCATCTTTTTTTTCCTTAAAAGAAAATCGTACCTATTTTTGTTCTTTTACAAATTACAAAAACGAGTTTTTTTAAAGTTAATTTTCAATTCAATTTTTGTCTCCAACTCGTGCTCAGATTCACAGTTTTTAGAATTTCTTTATAAAATTCAGAGGGAAGATTCGTTCTAGAGTACTTGTTATGTTCAAAGTTTTTACCTATCAATTTGTTTTAACAAAGCCTTTGCAGAAAACTTTTCTATACTTTTTTAAACAACTTCTTCACAAAAAGCTTTTGTTTTTGCAAGCCCTTCTCGATAAACGAAACCCTCAACAATTTTTTGGAACGAATTATGCAATAGCTTAGAAAATAATTTTGTATTGTGTTATGAATAAGGATTAGAAGTTTTATATGTAACTGGCATAACAAAAATACAATAAGGAATATTTCCTCTAAATTTTATAAAGAAATGCCAAAAACTATAGATTTGAACACGAATTGAAGAAAAAAATTGAATTAAAAATGGACTTAAAAAAAACTCGTTTCTTGCAATTTGTTAAAACTCTAGAAAAGATACGATTTTCTTGTTGAAAATAAAGATGCATGGGGACACTCAATTTTCTTAAGTTTTTTGAATTCAATTTCAAAACAAATTTCTTGTCAACTTTTCAAATTTGCAGATTATTTTTGAATAATTGTAACAAATTAAAAAAAAATTAAATTAACTCTAAAATTCGTGTTCCTTTATTTTCACCACATAATGATATATCCAAATCCAAAATCATTCTGACGACTGTAGCTGGATATTTTAGAAAAAAATTCTTGATTTGAAATATAATTGGTCTATTATAGACTAGACACGCTTGAAATTATTGTACTTGCACAAAAAAAGAACATTTAAAATTGTATAAATTCGAAGAGAACAGATAGAAAATGAAAATGTAATAATTATAAATAGGGCACTTCAAAATTTGAACCTCTGAAAATATAATCCCGATTTTTTAAAGTACAATAAAAAATGTGATGTATGCTAACGCATTATAAATAATTTCAGATTAAGGTACTTTAAATTTAAGTTGTTCATAATAATTCCAAATTCAAAGGTTCAATTAAAAAATGTGCATTTTTTTATTAGAAATCATTTAGAATGTAACTATTTAAAGATCGAACATGTAACATCTAAACAATTCTAAATTTAATAAATATAAATTTGATGTATTCGAATATAATTCAAAAATATATATCCGCTCGGACAACGTGAAGTCTGGAAAATAGAAAGATTTCAAATCACAGATATTCACAGTGAACAATTTCAATTGTGTTATTTAAAATCGAATGAAATGTTTCTCTAATTGTGAAAATTTCGAATGATTTGGAAATTACTAATTATAATTGTTCTTTTTTATCTTATTAATAATGGCGCTTTCGGCTAATTTAAAAAACTTTCAGCTAATAAAAGTACTTACAACGTTCAATTTCTGATCCTCCCTATTTTCTTTTGATGAATGATACAGTGGAGCAATATGACCAGCTTTCAGTATTTTTTCATCTTTATAAAAATCTCCGTGAAAATTGTAAGTCTGTAAATTTATGAAGCTCACATACTTCGATATTTCTTTAATATCATATTTCTTAGCAGTAGATTCTCTAGCATCAACTGATAAAGATAAAATTAAACCATTTTCGTCGAATTTTTCTTTGAGTGCCTTCAATAGTAGAACGAAATTCTGCTTATCAGAAGCAACTGCATTATATTCAGCTAGATATTGTGGCCGGAGTTCGATACCATTGAATTCATATTTTTTCAAGAAGTTGACAACATTATTAACCAGTTTTTCTCGCAGTTTCGGATCAAACAATATTCTATAATGTGACAAAAAATAATATTTTCACCTTGAATGACTCGATAGATAACTTTTGATCAATTTCAATAATATAGAATTCTATCTTTAATCTTGAATGGAAATATAAAACTTACTTATTTTTAAATTTTTTATTATGAACATCCCACAACGATTCCTGCATGGCCATTAAGGTTTTCAAGCGCCTATTTTTTTTTCGAAGATTGTTGATCCTTTGAAATGCATTCCATGCTCCATCTGTGTATTCGTCATTTAATCCTACAGAAGCGTCTTTGTCAATTGCAGCCGTACCGTAAAATAAATGAGTGCAAATAGACACATCGATCATCTCTATGTCTAGCGTTTCGTCGGGAGTATCATATTCATTATTAGTAAAGTAACAACCAAAAATTTCTGAAAATTAATGATAAAAAGATTTAGTTTTGAAAAATAACATAATTTCCTTTTTTAGATGTTTTTATTATAAGAGGCAGTTCAAAAAGTACGTCACCCCTAGGGGGGCGATATTTGGTGACAATTTGAGGCGTAGGACATCCAAATACAGACTTCACACTTTCAATCCCTCCTTACAGAATTCCAATTTTTTCCCCTGTTTTCAAAAAACTCCCCCTTTTTCTCGTTTGTCGCTCAAATGTAAACTGAATTAATGGAACCCAATGAGAAAATCGAAATCTTTTTTTGTTGAAAGTTAACTTTTTTCAACTAATAATTTAACAGCTCTATTTTGATTTTAAAAGTGATACTTTTTAATGGGAATTTCAAATATTGAATTTTTCATTGAGAACATTTTTTTTTTGGTTGAAAATACAACTACTCGGTTGAAAGCTCAACTACTTTGTCAAACATTTATTTTATTGCTTAATGATTGAACTATTTTGTTAAGAATTCGTTTTTTTTTTGTTAGAAATTAATTTTTTTAACTGAAACACTAGTTTACAACCATTTTGCCCACCATACTTCACTATGATTTTCCCATGTATTTTGGCCCACTAACCACGAAAATCACACTTACAATTTTTTTTTATGGGAGCGTTTTTGAGATATCAATTTTCAACATTTTGTATTCCTTTTTCAGAGTTGTTCCGACGCTTTTGAGTATATTTCGCGTTTTAATTAACCGATTTTCCGATTTTGCGATTTCTATTCTTCCCAGGACGTTATGTGAATTTTCGACCTCAATTTTTGCCAAAAAATACAACTTTGCCAATTTATTAAAATCCCTAGAATCTGAACTGCTGGGCCGATCTGAAAACTTTATAATAGAAAGTTGCAGAGAATTCAGTTGCCTTCAATTTGAGCGCTCGTTGGGGGTAATCTGTCAATTAGAACTCGAGATCGGTCGGAACAACTCCGAAAATCGAAAAAAAATTCGAACATTGATATATCGAAAACGCTTCCATGAAAAATGTGTGTGTGTGTGTGACTTTCGTGTTTAGTGGGCCAAAATACATTAAAAAATCATATTAAGATGTGGTGGGCAGAAAAAATTTTTAATTTTGCAAACATGTGAAATCGAGCTATTGTCTCATGTATTGAAAATTGATCGTTTTTATTTGAAAACTAAACAATTTTTTTAAATTTTATTCATTTTGTTGCAAGTTCGTATCTTTCTGTATAAAATTGATCTTCTTGATTGCAAATTCAACTTCTTGGTTGAAAGCTAAACTACTTTGATAAAAATTCATTTTATTATTTGTAGATCCATCTCTTTGGTTGAAAATGTACCTATTTTGTGGACATTTTCTCTTGAAAATAAATTTTTTCAACTGAAAATTCAACTATTCCATGATTGGTTGAAAATTGATCGTTTTTAGTTAAGAATTCAACTATTTGGTGGACAATTTTTTTTTTTTCAATTAATTTTTTGAACTTAAAACTTAGTTATTTCATTTTTTGTTGAAAAATGAGGATTTTTAGTGTAAAGCTCCATGACGGAAAAGGGAAAGAGTGGGAAAAGTTTTTAAAATAGCGTGACGTAGTATATGCACGGACCTTGCCATGATATGCATATACCGGGTGTCCAAAAAGTCCCGGGACGGCTGAATATTTCCTCAGGTAAGATATTTTTCAGGGCGGCTAGGTCATTCTTGAAGGAACTTTCAACAAGGAATTCAATTGTGACCTTTATTTTGATCTTGAACATGACCTTCACGGTTATTTCAAGGTCAAATTGATTTTTTAAAATGGGAACCTCTATTTTTGACCCCGGGAACTGAGAGAGCGGAAAATTTTACGTCCAGATATCACCTTGACAAATCGAAAATTTGACCTGGAAAGGTCAGGGCAAGGTCAAACAACTTGCAGCAGGATGACTCGACTGGCATGCATTTTTGAAGAAAATGTCCTGGTGAAGGTTCTGATCATAGACAAGGTCAAAGTCACCAATCGATCGGGAGTATAAAATGCTACAACTCTTGCGTTGAACATTTTCTTCATAAATGCATGCTGGTCGAGTCATCCTGCTGTACGTTGTTTGACCTTGCCCGGACCTTTCCAGGTCAAATTTTCGATTTGTCAAGGTCATATCTGGACGTAAATTTTCCGCTCTCTAAGTTCCCGGGGTCAAAAATAGAGGTTTCTATTTTAAAAAATCAATTTGACCTTGAAATGACCGTGAAGGTCATGGTCAAGATCAAAATAAAGGTCACCATTGAATTCCTTGTTGAAAGTTCTTTCAAGAATGACCTTGACCGCCCTGAAAAATATCTTACCTGAGGAAATATTCAGCCGTCCCGGGTCTTTTTGGACACCCTGTATCTATCACTTACTCTGACACTTGTTATCAGTTACTGGCAGCCTTTCTGGATGCTTTTCTGGCGGCTTATTAGCTGAAGCGAACGCTGAGCATATTCCAACATAAAGTATAAACTTATACATCTGCAAACAATTAAATTGAAATATTAGAAAAAGTGAAAATTTTTAAATAATTGGATGTCAATTTTCATATTATTATTTTTCACAGTATTTTTTCTTGTCATTTATCATTTTACACAAGAGATATGATTTCTTACGGTATGGACGCAAAAAATCTAATTTGTACAATCTTAGTCAATCTTAGATAAAGTTTCATGCCTTTTTATAGTAGTTGATGGCAAAAAAGTTTATCATTTGGATAAATATTTACTGTGAGGTAGGCCGTGGCGGGGGTTAGATTTTCGTAGATATCATCTATTTCGACAATTTTTAACTTTCCTAATGATGATACAAAACTCTTGTCCAGTACAGTTTCGATAGAGTTTTGCAAACACTTTCCATGGAACATAAGCGGTCATTAAACAAATTAATTATTGACCTTCAAAAATGAGATTCAAGAACAAATTTGACTTTTTTAGAAAAACGGCACATTTTTTTATCTTAAAAGGAAGCTAAAGCTTTTTCAGTTAAAAGTTTTAGATGAAAAAGAGAGATATTTATTGCTTATTTCAGAAAATGAGTGACAAGTGGTTTTTGAGAATATACCATATTTTTGGCGATTTATAACTCTTTTAATTTAAAAAAATGTTTTCTACTATAATTTCGATTAGGTTTTTCTGGCCATTCTCATTCGGTGTAACCATTTTTTGGACGAATAAATATTTGACCGTAAAAAATGAGGGTAAAAAAATTGACTTTATTTTACATAGAAGGACACTTTTCAAAAAAACTTGTTTGGACTAGACAGCAAACTTGGCCATTCTCCTTAAAGAAGCTGAAGAGTAAAAAAGTTAAATTAATGTTTGTAATAGTTATAATTTTTTTTTTCATCTCCAGGTCCTTAAAGGAAACACCACATGCCTTCTTACCAGAACGAAAAATTGTTCTTCTCTGAAGAAAAGTAGAATTTATGTTTGAACTTCGATTTTGGAGGTCAAGTATTTATTTTCTCAAAAAATAGTCACGACCAATGAAAAGTAAGTGAAAAAAAACTATCACAACTGAAGGGGAAAATATTCTGGTTATTTATATTGAAAGAGTTCAAAATGGATGGTATTAGGTTACGTATAGAGTCAATTTGTCGGATAAATTACCGGAATTTTAAGTTCAAGGCGAACCCCCTAGGTTGAAAAATGAGTCGCCGGTGCATTTTTGAATGTTAAACTTCAAAAACCTTTTTTCAAGAAAAAAACATCTAAAGTTGATGAGTGCTATAAGCGCCCGTGTTATACTTTTTCTTCGAACATGAAATATAATCACTTTTGGGTAATTTCAAGACATGAATATAGTGCCAACAGATTCAGTGTAAATCCTATAACCATCCCCCTCTCAAATCCGAAAATAATGATTTTGACCCTGACTTTTAAAAACGCGAATATTTCCTAAAATAGCACCGGCCATGAGGGCCTTTTTTATGCTGACGCCCACATATATTCTCAAAAACCAATTTAAAATTATTTTTATGAATTAAAAAAACTCAACTTTCTAATCTCAAACCTCTTGAAGGAGAAAACTTATGTTTTCCGTCGAGATAACAAAATTAATCAATCTTTCTTCCTTCCAAAAAAATTCAATAATATCTAATATTCATTCTATCTAATATTTATATTCTCAATAAACACTGATCATTAATGGAAATAGCGTTAAAACCCCTATTAAAACTGTATTGAACAAAAAATTTGGTGTCGTTATTAGGAGAGTTAAAAATGTCCGGAACAGAACGAAATGTGAAAAGCTCTTATCCTTATTATTTTGTTTTTCAATATGCTCTAGTTCAATTGACTCCAGTTTCATGTTGTTGTAATAATAATCTTTTTTTAATTTCGAATCCATCAAATTATTCAGTTGAAAAGTTTTAAATTCTGAATCCCAACTTTTTTCTATACTTCTTGAAGCAACAAATCATATTAACAGGAACTTCTTTCAAAGATTACATTTAAGCTTAACTTTCAAATGATCAGTGTTAAAAGTGTAAAATAATTTAGAGATGATTATGGTAGATTCTTACAATTATTACCAACCGAAGAAATTGTTGCACATCTATAGTATCAAATGCTGTGTTTTCGCGGACAAAAACTCGGGCATGGAAATTTAAAAAAAATGTGCAACTGAATATATAAATTCAGCTTTGAAATCTTACAAGATTATTATAATTATGTAAAATATAAATCGAAGTGTCTAGGCTCACCGAAAATATTTGTGCCACGCTCACCGAATGATAAAGTGAACCAATAATAGTAATAGGAGCAATATTTTTTCCAAACGTTCTCGAAGAATTTCACAAAAATACAGTACTTTCATTCAACGTGCAAGTTATTTTATACTCTCCTTTACATGTACAAAAACACTTTATTTACGACAATATCATGACTGCCAAATTCTTCATATATGTGACAAATATTGCCATAATTAGGAAATAGCAGCTGTCTAGAATGATAAATTATGCTTTTTCATACTTTGAACAAAACTGCGTTTATTTCGTGGATACCATAAATTCTAGAGGCTGTTGGGAAAGACTAGTCCCTCCACTTTTCCAGCACCACATATTTTTCGGCGGTATATTTCAACACTTAGCAATCAGATTTGGAATGGAGATAAAAATTAGCCTATGAAATGTTACAAATTCGTTTTTCGACATGCAAATGAACAAACATCTATTGTTTCATTGATTGAAAAAGATTAGCTGGCCTACATAACTGTCATAACATTAACTCTTTTCGAACCTCCTACCACACGAGGTTTGGTGAGATTAACCCATTTTACGCATGTTTGACGTTTCTCTATCCCCACGGAATTTTTCAACCAATCAAGCAAGGGACTTTCGTTAATTCCTTTCACGAAGAATGAATGAGTAACTTTTGATAGGCTAATTTTTTTCTCAACTCCAACTCTGAGCGCGATCATTTTTTGTTTGTATTAGATATCTGTAGGTTAGTGAAACTTGAATGTCGAGTAATAATTTATAGCACAAATGCAATTTGTAACAAAATTAAAGTGGATTTATGCACTTATTTGGTAATATAATTAATGATATTAAAAAATAAGTAGAATCAATAATTATCTCGATTTTTTCAAAAAATGGATTTTCTGGTTTTGTTCGCCTACTCCTCAATTGAAACTATGAAACTACAGCCTAAGACATAAAATAATAATCCTTAAAAATGTATTCCGGTAGTTTCATCAAAATCATAATATCGTTCTTTGCTTCTTATTATAAGAATATCGCATGATAAAATATAATTTTAAACACGTTTTGAATATTCTGTAACAGAATTTTTTTTCAAATATCAGATCGACTTACACGAGATCTGTTATCTTGAATCTTGTCAAGGCCTAAAAATAAAAATAAGTTTAACGCGCAGTCAGTATGAACGGAATTAGGTAAATATTCATAGTTCGTAAATATAATTGTGTCTGAGCTTCTTATCTTGCTTATTAAACATGACGCAATTAGGAACTTTTCATTATTTCAATTTTTATAACCTTTTAAAAAACTATTACGTCTAATTTTTATACCAACATTATTTTTGATTTTTCGGAAAATATATTCACGAATCACTAAAAAAATTTCAATATGTGTGTCGTTTCTTATTGAGAGTTAATTTCTCGAATTATTCGAATGTCACCTTTGTCAAGAACTTCACGAAAAGTAGAAATTACATAACTACAAAGAGATGAATCGATGTTGGAAATTCCAAACCCAATTTTGGAAATTATATTTTGTCGCTTTTTTTCTATTTTCTCACAATAAACCATTTTTTTGAAGTATCATAAGATACATTGTTGAAAATTGGTTTTTTATTTTGAAATTACTTTTTTCACCTAAAATTTAACTATTTGTTTAAAAATTCAACTGCTCGATTGAAAATCAACTTTTTTTGTTGAAAATTCAGATGTTTTGTAGAAAATTAGTCTATTTGGCTGAAAGTTCAACTGTTTTCTAGAAAATGAAATTGTTTTGTAGAAAATTCGTTTTTTTAAATTTTGATTTCATTTTGTAAATAAAAATTCAATTATTCCATTTTGGGTTAACAATTACAACTATTTGGTTAAAAATGTATATATATATATATATATATATATATATATATTTGCACGCAAGGGCACTTGTGGGGTACAGTTTCAGCCTTGTCGCAGACCTATCCTCACTTGTGAGGTACAAACGGACTTGTAGGGTACGGCCTCACAAGGTATGAAAGTATATAAGGTGTATTCTGGGGTCCCGAATATTCGATACATGTAAGGGGAATTGTGGGGTACGCAACCCGAGAAATGCAAATGTGGAATTAACTGTTCAAAAGCGGACACAGTCTATATATTAAGACCGATTTTGATGTTTTTTTCAGAAACGATAAATATTAAAATTTTAAGATTATTGCAGTTTGCGTTTTTTAATTTATTTTTCAATTGAATTATTATTATTATTATTATACCATTAAGCCATTTCCCTTTCGGGGTAGGCGTGACTTGCTCGGTTGGAGAATAGTAGTGTGTATATGGGTATATAGGTATAAGGTAGGTAGGAATATAGGTATGAGGTGGATAGGTATATAAGTGTTAGGTATATATATTTTAGATTGATCTGGAATTCTCGTGTTATTTATTTGAATGACACGTTTACTCCGCAACACTGCTCCGACCCAGGTTGCTGATCAATCTCTCTAGTGATCACCCCAAGTGAAGAGCCTCACAAAATTGTTATGTATGGTTCTCCACTTGGGCCCATTAGTATCCAAGATCTTTGTTTCAGGCGTCATTCATTCTACTGTCACTCTGTTTACAAACTATTTGTCGCCACACTTTTCTGTCCTGGCATACTACTCTAGCTTCCTTCACGTCCATGCATTTTTTCATGCAAGCTCTTGTGTTCCTATGGCTTCTTATGTCTCTACGGAATAATGTCTCATTTACAGATTCTAACCATTCTTTTGGCGGTCTACCTCTGGGCATTCTGCCATTTACTTTACCTTTATACACTTGTTTGGTCAGTCGTTCATCTTTCATTCTTTCAAGATGTCCGAACCATCTTAACTGATTTCTTTCCCATGTGTCAACTATTGTCTCTTTTGCACCACATTCTTTGAGGATTGTCTCGTTTCGGACTTTGTCCATTAGTGTTTTCCCGCATATTATGCGCAGAGGTTTCATGCCGATCGCGTTAATTTTACTCCTGTCCTTTTCTTGACAGGTCCATGTCTCGCTACCGTATAGTACAGTCGGTACGAATATAGAATTGTGTATGGCCATTTTAGCTTTTTTTGATATGTTTTTATTTGTTAGGATGGACCCTGCTCTACCGATAACCTGTTTACCCTTATTTATGCGCCTATCTAACTCCCCATCTATTTTTCCGTCGCTAGTGAATAGACTACCTAGATATACGTACTTGTCAACTTGTTCTAATCTCTCATCATTTAGGACAATGTTGCACATTGTTTTCTCACTCTTTCCCTCAAACACCATGATTTTTGTTTTATTTACGTTAATTTTGAGTCCCATGTCCTTCATGCTTGTATGAAGTTTATTCAACATTCTTTGCAAGTCCTCGACTGATTCTGCCATAACAATCTTGTCATCTGCGAAAGCTAACCCACGTACCTTAACTGTTTGGAGATCTACACCTTCTTCGTCGAAGAGTGCAGTTCTTAGACACTTATCCATGAATATGATAAATAGCCACGAGGACATAACGCATCCTTGTTTCACGCCTTGCGTAATATCGAACCAGTCACTCAGTTTCCCGTTTACCCTTACGCTCGCTTTACTACCTGTATATATTGTTTTTATTGCTTGCAGGAGCCCTCCATTTACTCCGTATTCTTTAAGAACTTCCCAAAGTTTACTTCTATTTACCGTGTCAAATGCTTTTTCTAGGTCAATAAATGCACAGAAAACTTTCTTTCCTACTCTCAAGCTTTTTTCTGTGATCTGTCTTAGGCTAAATATCTGATCTGTACATGATCTTCCTGGCATAAATCCACTTTGGACTTCCCATATTTTTTCTTCTGTGATTTCCATTACCCTACGAATAAGTATTTTTGAGTATATTTTACTTACGGTACTTAGTAGGCTGATACCTCTGTAATTACTGCAGTTGTTTTTATCTCCCTTTCTTTTGTATATTGGTACGATAATCGCTTTTTTCCAATCGTCTGGGACTTTCCCCGTCTCGATACATAAATTTATTAATTCGCACAACCTGTGAAATATATAAAAAATAAAGTAACAAAATTGGGTATTTTAACCATATGTATTTTTATCTTCAGAAAAAATTTGCAAGTCACTAGCCATAGGTCAACCCATTTCCAGAATGTTAGAGTTGTAGGGGGGTCTAGCGCACAGTGGGCTCAGAAGGCTACAGCCTACAATTCTCAACCGATTTTCAAAGTTTTTGTTGATAAGTGGTCAGCAATAGTTTTTAATTAAATTAAAAAAATGTCGACATCATGCGAATTGTCCTTGCAAAGTATATTTGTGAGTTGATATTGCTTTATTTTATCGACAAGATCATATTCGATAACAAAATCTTGTTGTCTGGTATGATTTGTTCATTTTATAAACAAATTATATAGACAAATGCATAGTTTAGGCATTTATTGGCAGAAAGTAATCGTTTTTTTTTCTTAGTGGCTTTGAATTATATTAGTGGTAACATTTAGTGATGGAGATTAGTCATTCGATATTATTTCCTTATTTACAGAACAAATTTTATAAACAAATGCATAGTTTGATCATTTCTAGATAGAAAGTAATCGTTTTTCTTCCTAGTCGTCCTTAAATTATATAAGTAGTGAAGTTTAGTGACGATTAATTGTCAATCAATATTGTTTGTTCATTTTATGAAGAAATTTTATGAACAAATGCACAGTTTGACCATTTATGGATTGAAAGCAACCGTTTTTATTTCTGATCATCTTTAAATTATATTACTGGTGATTCTCAGTGATACAGACCTGTCAATCGATATTATTTGTTCATTTTATAAACAAATGCATAGTTTGGCAATTTATGGGCAGAAATTAATTGTTTTTCATTCTTAACGCCGTGAAATTATATAAGTGGTGGTTTTCAGTTATGAATAATTGTCATTTGACATTATTTGTTTATTTTGTAGATAAATTTTATGAACAAATGCATAGTTAGTCCATTTATAGACAGAAAGTATTCGTTTTTCTTTTTT
>CAKNYM010000258.1:182256-207114 GCA_932195095.1 Andricus curvator | reverse complement strand
ACTAGGTGGTTGAACCGTTTCTGGTAAAACCATCCCTAACAAAACATATGGGGTCGGTGTCGAGGCTGAGAATCAAACTGACAGGTCGAAAACATGGAGCAGACGATGCAGAGCATCGACAGCCGACCAATAGCCAAAGAACAAGGACGAGAGGATGGGACCCCACCGACACGACCCAGCAGTCCCATGCTGCATCCCTTGCCATTGTGGCCAGCGATCAGTAGCTTCGCGGCGGCCATTAGGTACCAGTAACCAAAGAAGCAGGACGAGAGGATGAGACGCAACCGACACGACGCAGCAGTCCCACGCATGTCATGAGAGTTTGCGCTGCACCCGTTGCCATGGTAACCAGCAAGCGGTAACAGGGTGGCAGCCATTACGTACCAGCAGCCAAGAGGGATCACACTACTCACAGGCCAGACACAACCGACACCGAAACGAGATTCCACTGCGGACCACGAGGGGCAGCACGAATCGGCCACTATCCCAACAGGCAGTCATGTTATAAGCGGCCAGAAGGCGGCCATGTTGATGTAACCAGAAGGCGGCCATGCTATAAGCGGCCGGAAGGCAGCCATGCTGGAAACAACCAGAAGACGGCCATGTTATTAGCAGCGTTCTGGCGGCCAATGAGAGTCGCGCTAGACCGTGAGATGAACCAATCACCGGCCGTGAAGGGAGAACGGAGTGCGCCTACAAGAAAGGAACGGAAGAAAGATCAAGCAGACGGAAAACCTGTCACTCGTACCAAAGACATTTTACCTCGATGCGGCAAGGGTCTAGTTAGGCCACATGTCACGAGGGCGGCGCTACCTTCACTTTTGTGGCTTCGGCTTTATTCGGTACTTTTCGGCTAAATTCGGCATTGCCGCTTCGTTTAAAGGGATTGTTTCGACCACATACCGCAAGGCGGCGCAATAAACGTCGAGCGGGAATTTAAAAATTTTGCATTATTATGAATTATTTATGTATATTAAAGGACTGAAACGGACTTTTTCCTATTCTGAAATATTTGTAGTACAGATAATTTACTCTTATGACTGAAAAAGAAAAAAATATCCTATAATATAGGACGTAATAAAAAATTAACAAGTCATTGAATATAATAATGAATTCAGCATTTTAGTAATTACAAACCTATAAATGATAGGACAATTTTACCATTGCACAATAACTTGCACATCTTTTCATTTTTCTCATTAAATATTAGAATTATAATTAGTATAAAAAGTATGATGAATGATAAAAAATAATTCAAAATTAGATGCCGAGTACACAAATGAACGTAAAAAAATTTCGAAAATACAAAGTGACGAATAATAAAATTTTAGGGCTTTAATATAACGATACAAGATTTTTAATTGTCGAAAAATAAAAATCCCCAATTTAAAAATATCCGTAATTATAATTTAACGAATTATATAATTTTCGAATTATACCATTTTTAATTATGCAATTAACGAAATATTAAATTCCCATACAATTTGCAAATTTTCGAAATTTAAGATTTGACGAAAATAAACAATTAGTTATTAAAGAAATATTAAATAATAATTATTTATTTCTGTCAATATGAAAGTTCGGGAATTAAAAAAATGTGAAGAATTTAATAATTAGATAATTATATAGTTTCGTACATTTTAATTTTGGATATTATTGAGATTTTTAGTTTTGCGGTAAATTTAAAATCCTGTCATTTTAAAATTCAGAGATTTCATAATTCATGAAATTATATTTTCGGAACCCGTTAATTTGTTTATTTATTATCTCTTCACTTTTTATCAGTCCCTACATAAATAATTAATTTAATAAATTAGGATTTATCGTTAGTTTTCGCACAAATCCTTATAAAGGGATTCAAAGATTATTGGAAAGAAAAAATTATAACGTCAGTGGAGATGTTTAAGAAAAAAGTATTTTTTGAAGCAGGTACGTATTGAAATGTTATTTTTAATTTCTAAACTTTCTTCTTTTTTTCTGGTAATCGATTTTTCTTACGCGAATTTACTTACTTACATAATTATTTACAATAAATTATATAATTTGTTATTAAAATTGTAATTAAATTATTCAGCGAATTCCGAATAAAGTTTTGTATTCAAAAAATGTTGCATTAGTAAAAATTTAATTTTGACTTTTGATTCCCTTCACTTTAATTCCATTTTTACTTCTTACAAATAGACATGTCTATTTGTAATTATATATTGAAGAATTTCAGTTTGGTTGGAAAATACTTTAAATTAAAAGTTTTGAACATTGAAAAGTTGAATAGCCGGGAATTTTTTTCTTAGGGTAACTTTTCACGAAGAAAAATTACAAAATCAAAAAAAAATTAATACATTTACATTACATTGCATACATTTGGAGAAAAATAATTATGAAATATTCTTTTCAATCTTTTTTTGCTTGGAAAATTAATTTGAAAATAAAAAAAAGAAACGTTGCAAAAAATGTAGTCGGTAGGAGTTATAATTTTTTGAATTTTGAACTTTGCTCTGTGAAACGAAACTCTTAGATTTCAGCAAGCACTCTGAAAATATTTTAAACAATTTCCCACGATTTTTATGATTTTTATTTAAATTTAATCCAAAGAAATAAAATTTTAATTTGCAGTAAAATATTAAAGCACGTAAAAAATATAAGAAAAAAATAAATTTTAAATAGAAAAATTGATGAAAAATAAAAGTACCGAATAATAAATGCCCGGATTTTAATATTTCAGAAATCCAAATTTATCGAATTCTATAATTTCCAAATTATTCAATTAACGAATCATTAAACTAACTTAAATTTTTTAATTCGCGAAATTTAAATTTCGATAATTAGTAAATTAATGATTAAATATTTAAAATAATTATAAATTATTTTATGAATCCCGATGTGCTAGATACTTCAAAGATTTTGATTTCTGAATCTTAATTATTTAGGAAATTTAATAATTTGTTACTTTTATAATTCGTTTATTATATAAATTGAAAATTATATAATTCAACTTTGGATTCTGGTAATTTTAAAATTTAAGAATTTATAATTCGATATTTCTATTCTTCGTCAATTTATCTATTCGGTATTTTCGGTTATTCCCTTAATGTGACACAGTTCCAAATAAAAAAGTCAAATTTAAAAAGGTTTCGATTCGGAAGTAGTTTTTTTTCGTTTAAATTACAAGACTTCCAATTATGCACTATTGAAGGGTGTCACGGCATAACCGTGTAAGTGCCACTTTTTTCAAAACACGTTTTATTGGCTTAAAAATTCTCTAAAATTCCACCGCACATTTTGATGAAAAAAATTTGAACTTTGAAATTGTTTAAACAAATTGTTTAAAAATGTGAGATGCGGAAAAAATAATAGCGCCATTCGATTCTGCGGAAAAAATTATATAAAGTCCATGTATTGGACAATTTTTTTTCCACCCAACTTTTTACGCAGTATAAATACAAATTCTATAACATTTAATTGTTTATTTATACTTCGTCACCAATCGGGTCCATAAAAAAATTGCGAAATGCATATATAATTGATGTAATTTCTTCCGTAGAATCGAATGGCACTATTATTTTTCCGAATTTCGCTTGTTAAACAATTTGTTTATACAAAAATTGTTTAAACAATTTAAAAATAAATTTTTTTCATGAAAAGTCTTCTATTAGTTTTCATGCTATTAGAAATTCAGCCTAAAGAAACAATAAAAAAATTAAAATTCCGATGGACTTACACGGTTTTGACCGCAGTCGGCATTTGACGCTATGTATCTCGAAAAGTATTAACTTTTTAAAAATTTTGTTTATTGAGATCTGTAGAGCTCGATCAAATCTCGAATGTACTTTCTCATTTTTTTTTAAGAATTCAATTTTTGAGAAGGTTTTTTTCTCTCTCCTGAAAAACTTATCTCGATGGATCTTCATGCTTTTGCCGCGACACCTTTCAATTGCAAAAATTACGCTTCAAATTTAATTAAATTAAACATTTCTGGTAAATAATCTATATATGATCTACTTAAATTTAATATTTTACTGCAGTATAAAATTCCATTTATTTGTATCTATTGATCCTCTAAATCTTCTGCTCACTCACGAAGTACATAATTCAAGTCATAGTACTTCCTGGATATTCGTGGGCTCACTCATTTTTATCATTGACGGTGACTCATTCACGCGCTTTGACGCGATTGCTATGGAAACAATGAAAAGTTGTAGAGGGCAGCACCTCGATATAGGCGAAAAATAGTTAGCTATATATTTTCGGCGTCCGCACTCCTGACCCTTGCCGCATCTAGGTAAAATATCTTTGCTCGTACTCTTGGCTCGATGGGCTCCGGGACGACCGGAAAATTTTATAAAGGAATTGATTATTTCGGAGGACCGAGAAAACCGGAAAATATTATAAGAAGGCTTGATGGATTACGAAGCCAAGCGGTAACTGGCGGAGTGGCTACGAGGTATGTGGTTTTACTTATCGGCGTAACGTAGTGTTCTCAGCCTCAGCATCGGGTGCCCGCGCGGTGTGGAAAACGTGTGACCACGGGTGGTTTGTTGGAAAGTGTTTTCAGTGAGACCGCCTGGGACCATCTCGACACTAAAAAGGGGAGACACGCTCGGCTCAATGCCCGAATTTTAGTAAAGTCGAGGCGAGCGTCTCTCGGAACCTAAAAGTGTGAGCACGTGGCAATGGACGCCGGACGGCGTCGTGCATAACGCGGGTGTCCCCGACGGCCATTTTGAAGTGTAGTGGGTTTCGCTGGGGATTCGTTCGTAGTTTCTGTCGGGGAGATTCTAGACTTGTATTTTAGAGTAAAATTGAAGTGATTTAGCAAACTTTGGACTCATTTCGAGTAACTTTCTGAGGGAACGCGCAGAAGCGCTTAGCAATTTGATTTGTTTTATTTTTAGGTTAGGTTGTACATAAGTAAAGATAGGTTTAATAAATGTAAATTTCATTGGAATAGCTTGGAGTCTACATGCATGCTAATTAAATTCTCTCTCTCGCTCCTAAGTTCCCACTCCCTGTCTCATGTTTGAAAAGTGAGCTGGCCGACCTGCCAGCATCGACAACCGGATCCTGCGGAGCTCGGATAGGGTATCCCTATCTGGCGCCTTTGAAAGATGAATAAACGGGCTTCGTGGGTTGTTCGTGGGTTGAAAGAGTGTGACCCACGAACTCGGTCAATTCCGGCAATTGTGTTGGCAGGTAAGTGGTTAGCCAATTAATAATCAGGTTTCCTCCCTGGGCCACCCCCGGCCAGGTCGTGGTTAATCGCAGCGCACACGAGGAACCTGGAAAACTTGGTTATAATGTGTACGACCACATGAAAAGGAAGTGTGTATATTTCATGTCCTTCTAGGTAAAGTCTGGAAATTCCTTTCAATGACTTTTTTTTCGTGATGAAAGTAGAGGGAAATACACGAATTTTTTTAAGTTTGCAACTAAAAATATTTTTTCCCTTCATTTTCATCACAAAAAAAGTGGCGGGCAGACTCATCCAGACGTTACCTAGATCAGACTTTGCGCTAGCCAATTTTAGAAGAGTTTTACTCGAAAATCAGGTTTTGGATGTGAAACCTTGGAGAAGGTCCCGGCAACTCGTCTTTCTACCTGGATCGTTCGTGTTGAGCTTGAAATATCGGAAATTTACGCGGCTATATGCCCCTATGCGTAACTTCATGCAGATCACATAAGCCCTTTTCATATGGATTACGCATATGATCTTAGGTGCGTTCGCCGATCTCCTCCCCCCCCCCCCACACGCAATGTTGATCAAAGCCTTACCTCTTTACAACGTCTCGTGGGGGGGGAAGGCACCCCTGCAACTGGTCACACAAATAATGTTCGTCACACCTCACATTCCTTCCCCTATCTAACGTCTCGTAGGGGGCGGGAAAGCTCCCGTTTGACTAATCACAGAAATAATTTTGGTCAAACCCCAACCCCTTTCTAATGTCTCTATGATTATTCTTCTGTGATTAATCACAGAAATACTTTTAGTTGCACCACTAAACCAGTTCCAATGTGTTTTAGGCTGTGACGAAAACTGATGTCAACTAACAAGATGGCTGATACTGAGGGCCAACAATATTTGGTCCACGCTCACCAAATTTTTATCAGGTGTTTAGATGGCAATATTCGTAATCAGTGCATCAAAATACATTGACTTACACTTTCCTCGCTTTTTGTGGGAAAAGAATTTTGCATTTAGTTAAAATTAATAAATTTAGAAGTAAGACTTTTAGAAAAACAATATTCAGATTTTAAATGGGCTCCCTAATGTTGTAAATCAACCAGGATTGTGCCAATAACAACAATTACCCTAAAATATTTACAGTTTGGTGTAAAATGACAATGAAAAGTTATTAACTAACTGAACAATAAACAGTATACCTACGTGCTTTTAATTTTCAGATATGTACTACCACTCAATTTTTCCTGATGTATCATATGTATAGCAAATGTGTTACAGTGTAGGACAATTTAAGTACATAAATCCTTGTTTGTGTCTCGTGAGTCTGTTATCCAAAGACTATGTTCACAATGATATGCTTATACAAAAAAATACTTTGTGACATTTACTGATGGTAGATATTTTTGATTTATGCAAAAAATCAGTTATAACAAACCAACCGTCTTTGTGTAACTGCAGTACTTTTTGGTATCACATTTTTAACTTTACCTAATCAGGATATTATCGTTATCAATCGTACTAATTCTCAATTTTCTTCTTCAGTCTTTGCAGTAACAATATTTGCGCAAATCGTACGAGTGATTCTCGACGCATCTTGCTTGCGATCCGTACATATTTATTCGACTAACGTCTGATATCTGTAACAAGTCAAAAGATTTTATTTAAGAAATGTATTAAAAAAGATTTTTGGGTTTGCGACCTAATATCAATCCTACCATTTTAAAGGTTTATGGTAAATGATGAAGCAATTTTAAATTGGAAGATTTCTAGACAGAACAATTTTTAATTGATGAAAAAGATTTAGAAATTTAAAAATTGGAAGCCTTGAAGTGTGGAATATTTTTTAAATAGAGCGTTGAAGATTAAATTTTAAAATTATACTATTACAAATTTAAAACATAATTGAAAACAATGAACATAGGATGCGTGACATTATGCCATTGACGTCACATCGAAATCCAATCGACATCGTTGAAAAAATGCAAATTTCAACGTTAAATGAAAAATAGTGAAGAAAATGTAAGCAATATTTTATTCACGTGCATAAAATTAGAATTTCAGAAACAGTAAGTTTGCAATTGGGATGATCGATGTACAGCTCTCTGTCGCGTTTAGTTGTTGTATCGCTCTAATTCCTGCATAATATAATCGTAGGACATGGAGCTAAACAGCGACCAAAAGCGACGTGGCGCCCCACATCTAAACGCGACGTGGGGCAGTATGTAATGGAGGCGTCAATATCACGTACGAACTAAAAAAATTGTTTAAGAATTTTTCGAATTTTGTGCCTTGACCTAGGAAAGTTGTATAACAAGTCGGAAATTTATACCACCATCAAATCATTGAAATCCTCATTGCAGTTTAAGCTAATAAAACTTGAAAACTCTTTACAGGTTTCCAAGGTATGACAAAGTCAACAGTGATTTTTACTACCGCTCGCGGTAACCGTGCTCCTTATTTCCGACGGTAGTGTAAATTTAAACATTTCTGGCCAGTTCTAGTGAAACTATGCAGTCTCTTGAATTGAATTCTTAATTTTTATCATTCAGAATATATCCTTTTTAAAATTCAAAAGATAATGGTTTAGAACTACACTAATGCACACAGACTTTACACTGTATTTCTCATAGAAAGCTTCTTAGAATTTCAAAATTGCAAATGCAATACTAATTACTATGAGTTAAGCATAATTTTACTACATACATATAAATTTTAGATAAGAAAATGAACAAATAAAAAAAAATTCCCTACTGACCTTTACAGAGAATACGTCGTTCTTTACATCGTAAGTGATACTTGCTTCAAAAATACCTCCACTGGGATCTGTTTTTACTTTGAGTTGATACATTTCCGATGTAATTTCAGTTCTTGCAGAAAAATCACCAACGAACCCGTCTTGGTCACCTGATTTCTGAAAATTCAAAAGCCCTGAAACAATACAAATTTTCATGTATATTGTAAATTAATTTATTTGTTTAGATAATAATTTTCTAAATAAATTGTACTTGTGTTTAATGTACCTTTCGTTGGTATTAATTTAGCAGCCCATAAAATGTCACCGCGCTGTAGTTTTGCGCATATATCACGATGATCTTCGGTGTACGAATTAAGAAATTTAACAAAGTGGTTTGCTGCAGCAACTATTGTTGGGTGGCTGACTGAAATCTCCTGCCAATTAAGACAGGCACACCAGTGCGGCTCTATGAAAGCGTCAGCACATGTTCGATCCAATGGAATCTGAAAAAATAAGTACTTGAACTAAATGTCACTTTAAAACATATTTAATCTTGAGATCTATAATCAGACTTTAGTTTTGCACCATATTTCCATATTTTCTTCGGGCCTGAATAGGGAAGTGCGTGGTGGATGCAGAGATCGAAATATGCATTTCTCCGGGCGAGTCCGGTCCGTCGGTGTATTCCTAAGAAATATCAGTTTCAAGTTATTTCAGCCGTGCCACCACGGACGATACTCTGGTAAAACCTTATCAGACATAGCAACCTCATAAAAGAAAAACTAGGACTGGGAGCTTGGACCTGAACACCAGCTTTATCGTTGTCAATGAGGGCGACAAGTGGTCTACGGATCTATTTGAAAGGAACATATACCTAGCCGAAGGCGAGGAATGTGTTAAGAAATCGTCAAGAAGATGGAGAGCTTGCGTACGAAGCACAAAAACATGCACCTGCAGATTAAGGTGGGAGGTGTTGACAAGAGGCGCTACACAAGATAGACGAACTCCGCCAGGCGAGGAGCTCCGGAAAGACCTCTGCCGAACACAATGTTGTTTTCTTCACCTACGAGCTTCGGCTGAGGATCAAGAAAGAGCAGGCAAGGAAAGCGTGCGTTGATTTATCCATTCAAATCCTCCGTCAAGGAGGTGGGCCTGGGTACGAGTAGGAAGAGGACCAGGGAGCCAACGCTAACAACGCTAAGCCCCCAGGAACCTCATGAGGAAAAACCGGCTCTTAAAAAGTCCAGAATCATGGACCCGTCAATAATTGAAATTAAAATGAAGAAATATAAAAAATTAATATTTTAAAATCGTTGTATAAAAATGCATCTTAAAAAAAAATTGGTAATGAAATATAAGTTCACCTTTGGAATTTAGTTAAAATAAGCTATTATTAACTAAATATACACACTATTATTTAATTTCCCACCTTGCATCACAAATTACGTAATTTATGATATTTGTATGCAATTTATAATAATTATTTATATTAATTTCAATAACTGTTCATTGTTCACGGTTTAAATTGTGCGCCAACAGCGGCCAATGAGGGCCGCTACGCCAGGCAAGCGGAGTAGCTCTACATGCCAAATTTGGTATCACTGTACCTAACACTGTCAGTTCGGTATCTATAACAGAGTATAACCAGCCAAGAGGCACTAATAACGAGGAATTGATAATATACCTGATACTTCCAGACTTCAAATATGTTGAGAAATAATCCAACGTGTCATTTGAGTGCACTGACATTGATATAGGATTACATGATTGAAACTGCTAACGAAATCTTCGTACACCTCATGTATGTGAATTTCCATGTATCTGAGCACTCGTCTGAAGAAAGGGGCCGCTAAGCCGAACTCCTCAAGAAGACCGATTCACAGAGCCACTTGTGGTGATCAGAGGGTATCTAGCCGAATACTCACAAATTCGAAAATTAAGTGAGACGTCAAACATTTTGACCAATTTGAAGCTGTAATAATTCAGGGGATTTGGCCCTTTCAATGGATCTGCTTTGTAGAATACTCACCCTTCATGATAATAGATTTTCCGGCCAGAAAGGTAAATCTACAATTGACGCTCTTCATGCGTCCACGTCCTACATCTAAAGACCATCGTAGGTAGGCTAAGTAACGAGAGCAGTAGTATTATATATGAGGGTCCTTTTAGTAAAATCCCATTTAGTAACATTTAAATCCATGTTAAATTTTGTTGAAGAGCATGGTGTTATCATCACTGTGGCTGTAATCATGTTGAATAAAAGGATCGTCTAAACCTAACTCTATAGCAAGTAATTGAGAGCGAGAGTAACAAAAGGGTGTTCGCAGGGTGGAGCCTTGCTCATGAAGGACAATTGTTCTTGATGAACTGATACGTAAAATAAACCAAGCAGGTTCTTTTACATGACGTTATGTAGACAATCCTATTATCGTAGTTTCACATTGAGTAGGCTCGACTGTTCCACTGTTAGCTTATACGCAGCCCGAGGGCCATAGTTACAGTTTCGAATGGTAAGCCGTACCACTTTCGAGAATAGAAAAATTCGATTTCACGCATCTAGTTGACATTGACACATTCTATGGGGATTCGAACTATGCCTAACTGAACTCTAAACGACCTATACTACCTAATAATACTCCTAACATAACTTTAACTGAATTTTTAAATTGCTCCATCATAAAACATGCAATGGCGCGTTTTTAAGGGATTCCGTGCAAAAAATATTTTTTGATAAAACTTGTGTAAAATATTCTGTATTGAAGACATTACGTATATGTACAATAGGGTGGTTCAAAAAAAGAAAAAGTTCGAATTTCGTTTGGAAGAATGACTCGTTTTGTGACGTTCCCAAAAATAATTAATAGTGTTTTTTTATCAATTCCATTTGTTGTTAATAGTTTAAACAATTTTTTACTGTTTAAATGTAAGTTTTGACTGGAATAAGGCAGAAAAATGTAGTGTTCTGCAAAATTTGTTAAAAAGCTCGACAGAATTTTGGTATGTCTGATATTTTGACAACTTATCCATGATTTTTTAAACAATTTCCACTTTTTTTTCGAAAAAATATAAAAAAATGTACACCTTTTCTTAATAACTTGAACTATATAGAATGAAACAAAAATCAACATGGAAAATTAACTAATTAGTTCATGTCATTGAGAAAAAAGAAAAAATGTTTATGTTTTTTCGGACAAATTTTTTACACAAATGAAAAGTTTTTAAACAATTATACATAAGTAATGAAAAGTGTCAACATAAAATTGCCTATGATACTTGTTGAAAAACTTTTTAAAAAACTACACTTTTCTGTATTAATCCAGTTAAAAATTACATTTCCATAATGTACAATTATTGAAACACTGAACAGTAAAGTGAATCGATCGTGTTGATCTTTCAGTTAAACCAATTAGTTCATGTTATTCAAACGAGGTGTACATTTTTTATATTTTGTCAAAAAAAAAATGTATAAGCAAATGGAAATCGTTTCAAAAATTGTGGATAAGTGGTAAGAATACCAAATATATCAGAATTCTGTTGAGTTTGTTGAAAAATTTGCAAAAAACTACATTTTTCTACCTCATTCCAGTTAAAAAATACATTTAAACAATAAACAACTGTTTAAACAATGCACGAAACATTGAATCGATCTTAATCGCTGAGGATTCCAACCCTACCTACCTACCTACCTAAAATAGGGTAGGGCTACTTTCCTTCCCTTGCAAGAGGAAATGAAGCGAAATCGTCCAATCACAAACAATGAATCGTCGAACTGCGTATGTGCTCCAGCTGTTTTTTCATAAATGCAGGCCTCAAAGTTCCTATGGGATAAAAATAGGGAACAAAGGTACTTGTTGTCACGCTCATAGGGTACCCTTATTTACAAAAGTGGGGTATGACGAGAAAAATCTTAAGGAAGAATAAGCTCGTAATACAAGGTGAATTAAAGGTTTAAAGCTGTTGAAACGGTGTCCAAAAAAATGGTGAAATTTGTGAAGCACTCAAATTTCGTCACTAAGATTCGATAAATCGGGATTCAGGTTTTAAAGAAGTATGTTTAAAACTTTCTGAACCCCGGAAGGGGTTTTTCGATGGCAGGACATTGGGTAAGTCCCTCGCTTTAAAAAAAAAAAGATAAGACAACTTCTAGAACAGTCATGGTGGAAACGTGTAGCAATGACGTAAAGTGCGAAGAAAGCCGAACGACTGGGATGACAGCTGATCGCTCAATAGCTCGATCGTACTGTTAAAATGCACTGTCGGTAACAACTGGAAATGGCGCATTACGTAGAATCGTGCAAATAAGTAAGTATTGAACACCCTATTCTCGCTTTATATAACAATAATATTTCTCTCATTCCCAGAATCTAAAACGCCCTCAAAAAGGCACGACTAACGTACTTCCAAACAATTTATATTATTTTCACCAAAAGAAAAATACAAAAGGTTGCCATTAGTAGAGAAAAAATTATGATTTGGATATCTTGAATGAGAAATGTAAATTTCTCATTGAAAATATTAAAATCTGCAAACCTTCAGAGACATTTTAAAATCATCGAACCTTATTCGCAATGATTAATTATTCTTAGATATCGAGATAGTGCACTCAGAGAGATTCAATGCAAAAACTAATTAAAATTGAAATCATTCTATTTAGCAGACTTCAAACTTAGTAACAAACAATTTTTTGCAAGAAAAATTTGCAAAATTTGCAAAACAAATTTTGTTTTGACGAAAAAAAAATAGAAAATGTTTAGAAGTACATTAGTCGTGCCTTCCTGGGGGCGTTTTACAATAACAACTCTTTGCGAATACGGGTCGATGATTTTAAAATGTCTCCAAATTTTTGCAGACTTTGATATTTTCAATGAGAAATTATGATATTTTCTTCAAGATATTAAAATCATAATTCTCTCTACTAATAGCAAACATTTATATTTTTCTTTTGGTGAAACAAATAGAAATTGTTTAGAGGTACATTAGTCCTGTCTTTCTGAGGGCGTTTTAGATTCTGGGAATGCGAGTAATATTATTGTTCTATAAAGCGAGAATAGAGTGCTCAATACTAACTTTATTTATACGATTCTACGTAATGCGCCATTTCCATATTTTTCTTGTACGTTACAAAACAACAAATATGTACAAGGACAAGTTTATAATTTTAAATGATATAATAAGGAGTTATGCAATTATTAAAATTTACGTCAAGACAACATTTGAAATTAAGAGACCACGTTTATTCGATACCACGTTTATTATTCAAAGAAGATATTAACTATTTATTTTAAAAACAGTAATATTATTGTATTCGCTAATCATTCCGACTTGAACATAAAAAAAAATAAAAAAATAAAATATATATATATATATATATATATATATAAAATCACGAATTGTATTTTTTATATAAATTTAAAATTGCAGCCAAGAGAGGTGGTAGTAGCATGCAGATGCGGCTGTTACCGACAACGTATTTTCGCAGTACGATCGAGCTATCGATCGATCAGCTGTATTCCCAGTCATTTGGCTTCCTTCACACTTCACGCCATTGCTACACTTTTCCACTCTCATTTTTTAGCAGTCATCATATTTTTTTGAAAAACCAAAGACTTACCCAATGTTCAGCCACCGCGAAAGCCCTTCCGGGGACCAGAAAGTTTTCAAAGTGCCTTTTTAAAACATTAATCCCGATTTATCGAATCTTAGTGGTAAAATTGGAGTGCTCCACAGATTAAGACTTTAGTACGCAAACAATATGTTTAGTGATAACAGGAAACTACATGTCACAGTATCTAAAAGATGATCTATTTATTCTATCAAGTCTCAACAAAATACTTCCATTTACGATGATATTGAAGAAATAGCCGAAATTGTTAATAAATAATAAATAATTCTAAAACTTGACAGCTATAAAAAACAATTGTTTACAGTTATCGTACATTTTCTTTTTTTGTATAAAATTGATGAATTTATAAAAAATTCCCTCAGAAAGCTACACCTGCAAAAAAACATTTTCAGGTGATTATAGCAAACACTTTTAATAAGAACAGAATGGACAATAGAATTTTGTTAACTTCAACTTTAGTTCCCTACTAAAGAAAAGTCAGGAATCATCAGAAAAAAAATTCAGGACTTCTGACCATTTCTGGACCAATTTTGTTACGTTTCTGTACAGAATTCGTCAGGAAAAGTCAGAATTCGTGAGAAAATTTTTAGTAATCGTCACAGCTGGAGTTCGAAGGATAATGAAGGATAATCCTTCTATTAGGGATCTAAGAATAGAATGCCATAAAACCTAACTCCTTTTATATTTTCCAGGTTATTTATATTATTTATTTATATTTATTTATGCACATTCATTTTTGACTTATATTTAATTAACTATGTTGATATAATTGTGGACTCTAAAGCTGAATCTGACATTTTTGTCCGTTTTGACATAATTCTTTCTTTTTACAAGATATATTATATTTATCCTAATTTTGAATTTAGGAACATTTTTAGGTGTCGGAAATCGTCAAAACCCGTAGATTCTGAATTTCTAACTTTTTCATCTGTACAGGCAACATTGAAAACAATTTATTTTTAATTTTTAATCGTTTTCGGTTGAGCTACCTGCGGTCCTAGCCGATGAGCTACCTGATAGGTTGTGAAGTAACTTGACTTTCAGGTTTTACCTGACATTCTTTCATTTTCCCTAACCATTTTTAGGTTTTCTGACTTTCCCTGACTTTTCAGAATTCCCTGACCTGTAACATCCGTGATAATACTTCGATATGATTACTGACAATTATCTGTTTCAAAATGATGCACTAAAGAAACCACGAGTGTTTGAAAAACATTAAGATTTACGCCAAAAAGTGTCATTTGGAATGTTCAGCCCAACGACGTGAGACAGAAGACCAAAAGTGAAAAATTTATTTAAATATTTATAAGAATGTAAAATCAGTTATTCAAGAAATATGAATCAATCACTACAGTTTTGCTATTTCTTGACCCTGAAACTGTAAGCTTCTATCCTGAATGTTTAATTTCACTTGATTTGCACTTCCTCCGCATGTGAAGTAACAGAAAACAAATGAAAATCAAGTGACTTCTACAATTTAAGTTAGAACCCTTAGGTTCTAGGGTCATGATTTCTAAGTAAAATAAATAAATTCTGAAACTTAAACATATTTTCCATTGCCAGTTAAAAATCATTCGAAAAATGTACTTTCAATATCAAGTCGTCATTGTTTGAAACAATCCACTGTAACAGAGCGGTGTACTAGTTCTTTTGTATATCTGCAATTCACTCCAATTGCAGATATTCAATTCAATTCATGGATCAATTTGTCAATTGCAATTTAGCGATTGGACATTGAATGCAATTCACCATGATCGTACTAAATTGAAACCATTTGTCAATAAGTGGTAATAATAATTTTTATCATTATACATCCATTTATTTATTCTTTTATGAAAAATAAAAATTTTAAGAAGATCACTGACGAGTCTCGAATAAGACATCAGCGTACGTTTTATCTGCACCCCGCAACAAAATGGTTCTGCAGAACTTGATAACAGAAACATTATAGAAGAAGTCAGGACGATGGTTCATGCAAAAAACTTGGATTTAAAACTATGGGCAGAAACAGTCAACGCAGTTATTTACATATTAAATCGAACTGGCACTAGTACTCAACCAAACATCTCATCATTCGAATTATGGTTTAATAAGAGACCAAACATTGACAATTTCAGAATTTTTGGAACTTAAATTTTTGCTCACATACCTAAAGATCAGAGAAAAATGCTTGATAAAAAATAGGTTTTCAAGGAATCTTTGTTGGTTATGATGAAAATGTAAAGGGTTACAGGATTTGGAAGCCAGTAGAAGATAAACTTGAATTGAGCCGAGATGTCATTTTAAAAAAAGAATGTACTCCAGCTCCTACTGATCTCAAAACTCGGGAGCAAGTAGATTACGGATTAATTTATTTTCCAGGCAAGGAAAATGAACATCAAGAATTACAAGATGTCCAGAATCAAGTTGTACAAGAGGTACAACCAAGCATAGAACCCAAAGTAGAGCAAAATCTAATTGAAGATGGTAATCAAGTGGAAGGGGAGAAAGAGAAGTCTTTGAGTACCGAACCTTACTTTCTCCGTCAATAGTACCGGTCAATTTCTTCTGAAGCCTTAGAAATTACTTTGGAATGCTGTCAAAAGAATTTTTAAATATCTCAAAGGCACGGCTGATTATGGACTATATTTTTAACCTAATATAAATCTACAACTACGGGCCTTTGTGTATGTATGTATATATATATATATATATATATATATATATATAGCTAAAAGTTTGTCATAAGGACAATCGCAGGATTTCGCCGGAAGCGGGTGCTAATCTGAAAAATTGCACCCGCTCCCAGCGGAAGCGCCGTAAAATGTCAGCTGTAATCGCGTCTCACGACCGTGAGATAGGTGGTTACAGTCTGCGACGAATTCAATACAATGATCCGGCAAAAGTCTCGTGCATCCTTAGGACACGGAGCGACCCAAGGATGACCGCTTTCTGCATTTCCCTCACAAGTGTCTCAGCATTTTGTTGACACGCAGGGATGCTTTTCAGGCTATTAATCAGTGAAACCTTGGCACCTCTAAGAGCGCCGATGATCAAGACGATTATCTTAACAGAATATTCCGGGTATAACCGTCGCAACTCCCTTATAAGGTCTTTATACCTCTCCCTCTTTTCCTTCTCCTTTGCTATGATGTTTTTGTCAGCTGGTGCCGAAAATTCGATGACGAACATGGTTCGTTTCTCGGAGTCAAGGAGAACTATGTCAGGCCTCAAGTGTGCAACAGAAACAATTGTCGAAAATATGGAATTCCAGTATACGCGGCACTTCTCAATTTCGACAATTGACTCTATTTCCCTAGGAGCGTTTAGCGGAGCGGTATTTGGGCTAATGCCGTAAGAGTGACAGAGATGGTAATAAAGCACTCTTAGTGCCGCATTGTGCCTTTGGATGTAGGTCGTTCCCGCATGACTTGGACAGCTAGATAGTATGTGTCCTAGATGCTCGGGGTGTGCATCACACGCTCTGCAGATATCATCGGGAATGTCTTTGCTCAAAATGTGACAACGGTATGCCAGAGTGGAAATTACAACATTGTGGCAAGCCAAAATAAAATCCTTCGTTCCCGCCTTCAACCCGGGTGATTTAAGGAAAGCAAACGCTAGCTCATACGACATCGACTGATGTTCCACATTTCCGTGGAAGATGCCGTGCATCCTCTTGTCGAGGAGCTGTTCGCGGAAGTTTCTCTCCGGTGCCTTCCTAATCCGGGCCTTCAGGAGTGAGTACTCAAGATGGATAAGATTTGATGCATTTTGCTCACTCCTGATATTGAAGTCAAGGCCCCTTTGCCCACTTCTTCGTGTTTCCTGACCATTTAAAAAAGAGGGTCTTGTCCATTTGCGACTATATGCGCTGTATCCAAAATAATCCTGTTGTGAAGATATTCAAGATTCAGTATTCCGCGACCACCTTGACGGCGTGAGCTGTAAAGTCGCGGAACGGAAGACTTAAGGTGCATGCTTTTGTTCATGTGCATAGCCATTCGGAACCCGATGTCGAGGGATTTGAGCTCGTCCTTCGTCCCTGGAATCACTCCAAATGAATAGAATACTACTGGGACGGCAAGCATGTTCGCCGCAGACACTTTGTTCCTCACCGACAGTTCGGAAGACCAGATCCATCGGATGAGGCGTTTGTATCTGCAACGAAGAGTATCCTTTGTAGATGTAACGGCCTGAATGCGGCTCTGTGGCACGCCAAGGTATGTATAGGTCTCTCCAGCGCTAAGGTGTCGTATAGCGCTTCTGCCGGCGAGCTCAGGGTCTTCGGGGATGCCATTAAGTTTTCCTTTCTTCAAAAAAACCTTGGCGCATTTCTCTAACCCGAACTCCATTCCAATCTCTTGAGTGAACTCTCTGACCATGTCTAGAGCTAGATGTAGTTTCTCTTTATTTTTAGCACAGATCTTAAGATCATTAATGTAAAATACATGAGTGACCTTATTCTTTCGATTTCCAGGTTTGCCGCAGAGGAACCCTTCGGAATGGCGAAGTGCGAGAGATAGTGGCAATAATGTAAGGCAAAAGAGGAGAGGACTCATGGTGTCGCCCTGAAACACACCTCTCTGAAAGGTGACACTGGTAGTGATCACACGATGTTTTCCAGATAAGATAGTAAATCTGGTTTTTCAAAGCGGCATTAATCTCTCTATGCACCTCAAGATGTGTGGATGAACCTTTAAGCTTTCCAACAAACAGATGATAAGTCTGTGGGAGGTTGAATCATGCTGCGTCTTTATAGACACATCTATCGATGAGCAGGTTCTCCCGACATCCTGCTACGCCTTTCTTTGAGCCGCGTTGTTCGTACAACTCTCGCCACACAGGTCCAATTGTCCGAGCAATCTTATCATTCAGGATAGCTGTGACGATCTTATACAGTGTGTTCAGACAAGTTATTGGCCTGTAACTCTTAGGGTTAGCTAAGTTGCCCGTCTTCGGCAGAAGCACTGTGCGCCCTTCCACTAACCACTCCGGAATAGGATCTTCCGACTTTAGATATGAGGTGAAAATGCGGGCCAGAAGCTAGTGGGTTGAAGGAAACTTCTTCCACCAGAAGGTCTTGATACCATCTGGTCCCGGAGCGGAATAGTTTTTCATGCCACTTAATACGTTTTTCACCTCCTCGGTAGTGATAAGTGGGCATTCCTCCTCAGGTGTTATGAGGGCACCGCACAGCTTCTTGAAGCTATTTATGTTCTTTGAGTTTTCTTTCAGTGGATGCTCGACTTCGTAGACTTCTCTCAAAAATGCCTCGACCTCCTGTGGTGTGGGCGGGTGGATGACAGTAAGTGGAGGGTCTTCGAAGAGTCGAGATGGGTCAGATAAAAACTGTTGATTTTCTCTGACCCACTTCTCTCTTCGCTCTAGACTTCTCCTAGCGTTAGATAGTACTCGTATTCTGTCAACAATATGCTGCCTGATGGTCAGTAGCTTTGACTTGTTAAGTCTGTGATGACGGATCCAAAGTTCGCGCGCGAACTGTCAAACCTTGGCAGTGAAAGTCCTGCCAGATGTTATGTAGTCAATCACACACTGAATGCGGGACGCGTACTGACTGGCCCAGCCTATCTTTGTGCTGAGTTGATGCATTCGTCTTTTTGTCTTATGATCAACCGTTGGTTTTGTTTTACAGCTTGCATCTGCCAAAGCTCTCGCTGCATTATACACACTACAATTGATAGTCCAGAGGTCGGATTCTTCGGCAAAATCTCCACGAAGCTCGTCATCCAGTTCAGCCAGATCTTTGGCGTTGAGAGAAACCTGAATGTTGATGTTTCTCCGGGTCCTGGAGCATCGCTCTTCCTCTATTGGATGCCTGCTCGCGGTTGGTCTAAGTGTCGCCTCTCTTTCTCTGTTGCCGGTTTGTTCTGGCTGCGGTTGAGTAGGCGCTCCGCTTATATAACCCCTTTCCCGGAGTTCCTCGGCACGGTTTCGCAGACGTTTTTGCGAAAAATGCGAGAGAGCTGGGTGTTTCTCGTACCACAGAGTATGCAGTCGCGCCATGTAACCTTTCAGTTCATGTGCCATACTGGTATCATAGCATTCCAGCAGGTTGTCGCTGAGTCGATCCGTCCACTTAAAAGTAATGAGATTCTGCCGGTCAATCGCATTGACTCCGTCTTGATTGGCTTCCCATACTCCAGGGTAGTCGGTATTGTTGCCCGACCAATTGTCGGGAGCCCTGCGAGTTCGATTGTTTTGAACCACACTTACTACAACTATGCTTGTTGTTATCATTGTTGTTCCCACGAACAACCGTTTGAGACACTTCACCCAGGTGCCATTTAGCTTTCGGCACGGTTGTTACGCCTCCGCTTAGGGTTTATTCCTTCGGGACCATCCCTGGACAATTGTCCGTGACTGCTTATTAATTATTGTAACCATATTCAGCAGAAACCCTTGGTACAGGGACTATCTATCCGGAACCCGAGGACGCGTTCGGTGGCTTTGTCATAAGCCCTTCGGTTCGATTCCCAAGGAATCCTTGCGTCAGATAACAGCCGTATTTTGTCTACAATATGCTGCTTGATTGTCAGCAGCTTTGACTTGTTTAGTGTGTGATTCAAGATCCTCAGTTCTTGGGCGAACTTTCGAACCCTTTCCGTGAACGTTCTATCAGATGTTATGTAGTCAATCACACATTGAACACGGGACGCATTCTGGCTTGCCCATCCAATCTTCTTGTTCAGTTGGTGTAAGAGTCTTTTGGTCTTTTGATCCATCGTCAGTTTGAGCTTTCGATTTGAATTAGCCAAAGCTCTCGCAGCATCATAAGCTGAGCAATTGATGGTCCACAGGTCGGACTATTGCGAGATATCTCCACGAAGGGAGGCATCCATTTCAGCCAGATCTTGGGGCTTAGGAGGTGTGCATACGCGCCATAAATACTCGTTGAACAGGGATAACGCTGAAATCGTAGCAGTCTAGCAAGTCAGCCTTGAGTTGATCCGTCCACTCAATGTGGGCGTTTCTCCGGTTCGTCGTCGGGATTCCATCTAAATTATTTTCAGCACCCCGAACTCTAGGATGAGCGGCATTGCTTGCCGACCCATTGTCGGGTGCTCTGCGCGTTCGATCGTTTTGAACCGCATCTACAACTTTTTGGCGTTTTGGTGGTGTCATTGTTGTTCCCATGAGCAGCTAGGTGCCATTCAGCTTTCGTCACGGTTGTTACGCCTCCGCTTAGGGGTTATTCCTTCTGGACAATCCTTGGACAATTGTCGGCGACTGCTTATTAATTATTGTAACGATATTCAGCAGAAACATTTGGTACAGGGACCCTGTATCTGCAACTCGAGGACGCGTTCGGTGGCTTTGTCATAGGCCCTCCAGTTCTATTCTAAAGGGATCGAAACCGAAACATATATATATATCACATATATGCGATAGATGGACGACAGTCCATGTGTCATTGACGAGAGTGTGTGCGTATAGAAGCTGAGGCCGTGTAATTTCAAATTTACAGGAGGTTGTAAATGTCAATGGTGCAACTTCACACGGCAACTGCGCGACGAGATATCAAATCTTAGAGAAAATATTTGCCTTGGCAATACACGTTGAATTATTTTAACTCCCTTCGAGTATTTTGAATTCTGTAGATTGCAAAAGAATTCTTAGAATTCACTTGTACTTCTTTGAATTCTTTTAAAGTTTCTTTTAATTCTCCTGAAATCTTTACAATAAAAGAATTACAGAAGTGATGCAATTGTTGGTAATGAATTTTGTAATATATCATGAATTATTTTGAATGTCTCCAAGTCTTCTGTAGTCTCTAAATTCTCCAGAGATCTTCTGCTTTCTATGGATTCTTCTGAATGGTCTGAAATCTTTTGAATTCTGTGAATTCTTCTGAATTTTCCGAATTCTCTGAATTCTTCTAAATTCTCTGAATTCTTCTGAATTCTCTGAAATCTTCTGAATTCTCTGAATTCTTCTGAAATCTCCGAATACTTTTGAAAATTTCTGAACTCTGTAAAATGTACTGAATTTGTTGAATTCTTACATCACTGAATTTTTAATGTTTTTAAATTTTCTTAAAATCATTTGAATACACACTGAGTTAGTTTGAACTCCGTCATATTTTTTGCAATTTTTTAAGTCTCTTAAAATATTAATACACGTTGAATTATTTTAACTTCCTTCGGATATATAGAATTCTGTAGAATTCAAACGAATTCTTAGACTTCGCTTGTACTTCTTTGAATTCTTTTAAAGTTTTTTTTAATTCTCTTGAAATCTTTACAATACAACATGAATCATTTTGAAACTCTCCAAGCTTTCTGTATTCTCTGAATTCTCCTAATTTCTTCTGAATTCACTGAACTTTTCTGCATTTTTTTAATTCTTCTGAATTCTTCTCAATTTTCTGAATTCTTATCAATTCTCTAAATTCTTCTGAATTCTCATAATTAATCTGAATTCTTTGAATTCTTTTGAATTCTCTGAATTCTATTGAAATTTTCTGAACTCCTTCGAATCTTTTGATTTATTTAATTCTCTTCAAATCTTCATAATACACGTTGAATTGTTTTAACTTCCTTCGAATATTTTGAATTCTGTAGAATTCCAACGAATTCTACAGAAATTTAAAAGTTTTTTTTTAATTCGCTTAAAATCTTTACAATACACCATGAATTATTTTGAATTTCTGTAAGTCTAAAATGAAATTTAAGAATTTTAAAGTAGATTAAAATCAAATTCAAAATCCTATTTAACGTTCAATACTCAAGATAATGTATAGAATTCCTGAAAATAAAACAAGAATCCAACGATCATGACGTCCGCTAAAAAACACTTTAGGTTTTTGTCCGATGTCTCGAAGTATTTTAATATATAATTATTTTCTTGGCCATTCGTCACAATGGACACAATTTAGTATTTGAATATTTGCCGTGCACCAACGACGCCACTAGTAGCGACGATGTAGACTATCCTAGTACGGAGTCTAGCCGCCGTGTGAGCGCCGTCCGCCCAGCGAGCGGCAGCGGTCAGGCTCGCAAATCAGTCGAAATCGGTCGGTAGGAACCTGAGCTCTTTTTACCATCCGAGCTACGCAGCATTTCAGTCGAACTCCGCCCGTTGAGCCGTCGCCATATTGATCACGACGTTCGCGTTACGAAATACTTTGTCCGCCGGGGGGAATAAGTTCTTTTTTCTTCTTTTTCAATTTTTGCGCCGTAGAGCGTTAAGCCGTATTCAGACGAGCGGTTGCCGGTTCCGATTACGGTTACGATTGACGGTCCGGTTCATGCGCACGGTGCATCGCTTTCACCCACGATTGCCGTCACTGTTGTCTTCGTATATTGTGAAAAATATACTCGCCAGAAAAAGCGAAAATTGATGTGTATGCTTATGGGATTTATTATTATCACAGAAGAGAGTAAAAGAAAAAGAGGACAACGTAATAAAAATAACTTAATAAAAATGGACAATATGAGAATTTTTTATTTTATTGTATCGATACATTCGGAAATTGTGGATTTCGTTATGAATTTTAAAAAGCACATCATGTGTAAAACGAGTCACTATACATTCGCGGATGTTTGAGAATGGATGTGGACTCTTTCCAACTTTTTTTGGATGCTGTGAAACCCTATATACAAAAGCAAGATACTAATACTAATATGCGATATTTGGCAACAGGTATTAGAATATATAGATTAGGGTGGGTCGAAAATACATACTTTTAGAATTCAAAATCGCTACAACGCGGAAAAGTAGCGTTTTGGGGTCCTAAAAATTTTTAATTAATTTGGAATAGATCGACATGCAGCTTGGTTACCCGCGCTCGAAAAAAATGTTTCAAAAATTTGTTGTTTGCAGAGTTTTGAAATTTTAGTGAGTTTCAATTTTTCTTTACATACCTGGAGGTTAAAAAAGTCTTATCAATTTTTTTCGGATTTCAATCTATCATTTTGTGAGCGGTAATTCCTATTTAATTTACCACTGTTTTCGGAAATTTTCTTTAACACCTTTGCAAATAGGAGGAGAATTATTTGAGGTACATAAAAACTCTTTAGTGACAAAAATGCATTAGAAAAAAATCTCCAAGCCGGAGGAATCGAAATTGGCAATACAGCGAATTTTTAAAATGTTGATTTTGGTATCTTATGATCTTATCTTCATAACTTGTAGTTTAAACATTTTTGTGAGCATGTGTGGGTTTTTTAAACATAGAAATACACTAGAAAAAAAACAACATGACCCAGGAATTGAAAGTGGAATGACAGCAAATTTTCTTATTTCGAAATTTTGTATCTAACAGAATTAATTTTTTTTATCTATAAGTTTAACATTTTTCGAGCTTGTGTGGAATTTTTCAACCTAGAAATACACTGGCAAACAAATCGACGAGACCATAAAATGAAAATGGGAAACAGAAAATCTTAAAAATATTGAAGCGGTGTTTCTTTATTTTATTTTTATTTTGGTAGATCTTTTTTCTAGTGTATTTCTATGTTTAAAAACCCAAGTCTTAGTCTCAGTCTTAGTTGTAATGTAGGCGGGGGGGGCCCGTGAGGTCCCACCCCTGGCGCTCAAGCTATAAAGCCTATTGTGCCATACCCGTGTGTGTTCTCAAGGCAGTACTACGAATCCGGCCATCCTTCGCCGAGTGTTTTTGAATCTCGGTGGGTTTTTTCGTTGTTATCAACGTTCTGAGATTATACCTCTCAGGTGCCAGGCATACCTATCGCACAGTAAATGACGTCCTCCTTTGTTGATCAGGCAAAGTGATCCTCAGTTATAAAGATAAATTCACAAAATACCAAAATCCAAAAATTGGCTGTATTGCCAATTTCGATTTCTGGGTCTTGGGGATTTTTTTGCTAATGTATTTTTGTCACTAAAAAGTTTTCATGTACCTCAAATAATTTTTCTCCTATTTGCAAATGCGATAAAAAAATGTCCATAAATTTTCCGCATTGTAGCGATTTCGAATTTCAAAAATATATTTAAGTATCGGTTTTCGAGAAATACTTGGATTCAATTCGAAATACCTAGAATCAATAAAGCAACTATCCATAAAAGTTGTCTGATAACTTAGCAATTGTTAAAAAATTTATTGAATTTGTTATAAACAAATAGGTGGGTGAAAATGGATTCATGGGGATTGGCAGCGATTCGTCAATTGATTCGCACTATTTTTGAACAATTTAGAGAAATAAACCGTTTTTTAATTAATTTTATTAAAAACAATAAATAATTTTTCATTTTATAAACAAATTTTATAAACAATTATCCACAGCAGGTATTTATGATGAAATAAATCAAATTTTTTCTCCTAAATCTGCCAAAAATTATACAAAAATTTCACTTACT
>CAKNYM010000258.1:171193-181856 GCA_932195095.1 Andricus curvator | reverse complement strand
CTAGGTATTTCGAATTGAATCCAAGTATTTCTCGAAAACCGATACTTTTTTGAAAATTTTTTTTTGTTTTTTTCCATTTTTGTTATAAAATAAAAAAAAAAAAAAAACTGTTTCCAAAATTTGCCATGACAGATTTATGCAAATTTTATTAGCTTTAATTTGAAAAAAAAAAAGTTTAAATCGGTTAAAAAGTGGCTTCTGAATATCAATTTGTCCACAGAAACTTTTTTTGCCCCACGTGAATACGGCTTTAGTCCTTAGCGGACTAAACTTTTATGATTTCTCGATTTTTAATTAAGAGTGTTATCTCGAGTGACTGTTAGGTTACTGGAGTTTCGGTCCTTCGCGGACTAAACTGAAAGTGTTTGGTCCTTTCTCGAGGATCGAGGTTCTATCTTTTCCTACGGTCCTTTCTTGAGGATCGAGGTTCTATCTTTTCTTACGCTCCTTTCTCGAGGATCGAGGTTCTTATGTGTGAAGTTATAAGGAACTTACTCTCTTTCTAATCTGGTTACCGACTTTCCTACGGTCCTTTCTCGAGGATCGAGGTTCTTACTCTTTCCTACGGTCCTTCAACGAGGATCGAGATTCTCTCCTTCATATTTTCTCTCTGAATGGGTAGCCTAAAGGGAGAAATTTCTACATCAGTGTTGTCTCTGATCGTAGATGGATCCAGCGAAGGAGAATAAACCGAGCCTCCGTCAGAGGAGGAGTGAACAACGCCGCAAGGCTTATGCACAGCTACAAGGTGCTCTTCCACCAGCCACAAAAAGGAAACGGGGCCGTCCAGATAAATGGCAACGCGCTTATCTCGCCTCGCAAAAATCTGCAGGAGCAAGCACCTCTTCGACACCAGCCCTAATAATCTCGCCGAGAACCGACCACATCCAAGAATATGATCCCACTCGCCCGGGGTACAATGGCAGTTCCCTCAGGATCCCTCATCTTTACGAGGGGACAGTGATCAACGACACCTACACACCGAGTTCCGAGGCTCAGTTAAACCCCTCTAAACCGCGACCCCACCTAGCCACGGCCCCTCCACAAATGCGGAAAATCCGGCAGTCGTGCCGACTTTATGGGCTCTCAACCAAAGCACCCAGGACCCCGGGATTCTCCCGCTGACTGACCTTGGAGGCCTCTCACTGGAACAGGAGCTTCACCTGACGGAGGAGGTTCTCCAAGCCGTCGAGGCGTTGACCACATCGGAACGAACCCCTTCACCCCTGACGATTATCTCGGCAGAAGAGGCAGGGGGAGCCATCACAGCCTCGGCCCAGCTCAAGAGAGCTAACTCGCCACTTACAATTAAGCTGGACGAGGAGGTAATTGAGGCCCCGCCAGAGAGAACTAACTCGCCACTTATAATTACGCTGGACGAGGAGGTAATTCGGGCCTCGTCAGAGAGAACCAACTCGCCACTTGCAATTACGCTGAACGAGGAGGTTATTTGAGGCCCCGCCAGAGAGAAAAAACTCGCTACTTACAGTTACGCAGGTCGGGGAAGCAATTGAGGCCACTCAGGAAAATGACCAGCTGGATCTCCAGACCTCCCCGATGCAGTTGACGCCGCGTCTTCTCCCTAGTTTGTCACCGGTCTACACAACCCGGCCCGGAATGTCCAAGGAACCCTTTCCCCGGGAGGTTCTGCGACCTCCTACCCCGGGAGCGGACATACTGTTTATTGACGGTAAGGCGACCCTCAGAAGGAAGGAAGAGAATCGTAACCGCGCCACGAGGGGGTATCAGCGCAAGGGGACGACGCATGAAGCTCGGCAGCTACCTAAACCCCGGTTACATCCGTACGGGTCTGACCGCAAGCAAAAGGCCCTGAGGGCAATTTTCGGCCGTGAGGAAAAACGAACTCCGGTATCGCCACAACGCTGGGCAACCGAACACCGACGTCAAAGCCCTCCGAGAAGCCCGAAGAGGCTGAAATCCATCGTTGTACGATCCCCAGAAAGATCCCGGGAGCTGGATCCCCCACGGTATCATCGTTCCGGCGAAACCGTGTCGAAACAAGCGCGCCGGAATCTGTTTTGACAAAATTGTCTCCTTGAACCCTCTACCGGTGTTCAGGTTTGTGTCAGTCAAATTTGGACAACCACCACAAGATGCTCCTATTGCAATTCCTAAAAACAAAAAATTTGTTTCTTTGGATAAAAATAAAAAAGAGGAAAGAAAAATGAGAAGGCAACCAACCAAATCCCCTTCCTTCTCTTTTTTATTTCTTTCGTCTTTTTTATTTGTATTATTATCAAATCACAATATGAAAGCATTTATAATATTTACCAACGTTTCAGTGCTCATACAGCACCCTTATTAAGGTAAGAAAAATTAGAGCAGGTGAGAACCGCGACAAAACAACGACGCTCTCTCCTCGATACCTGAGATCTAAGTGTGTGTCAAAAGGCAAATCCGTTATAAACACATCAGCAATAAGAGAAAGTCAAGATTCATGAAAACCTATTGCTAAATGTAATTAATCATACTAGAATAACTTTTTTTTTAATTTATCCAAATCAGTTTTCAAATTAATAGACAACTTATTTTGTTTTTTAATATAAAGCATTTCCATTAATTCTCTTATTACTTTCATTATGTGAAATTTCAATATTATCCCAGTCAAACTCATGGTCAACATCAACAAACCTTTTTGTATGTCTAGCAAGAACACTCTTATAAAAACGTCCCAAACGAACATCACTTTTGTGTTCCTCCATCCTAGTATTAATAAGTCTGCCTACTGTCCCACGTAAGTCATCTTACAGATCTTGCAAGTGATCTTGTAAACAACACCACCTTTTTAAAATTTATCTAAAGGATCCTTACAAAAAGTTATTATTAAATTCATTTTAAATGGTATGCGGAAAATAGTATGAATATTAAATTTTTTCAACATAAATTCAATAGTTTTCGAAATTTGACCAAAAAACGGGAGCACAAAAGTATTAAAAGAACTATATTCTCTCAATTCCTCCTGAAATATTCTAAATTCTCTGATATCATCTGAATTGTCTGAATTATTTTGAAATCTTTTGAATTCTTTGAATTCATTTGTATTCTCTTAATTCTTTCAAAATTCTCTGAATTCTTTTGAATTCTGTGAATCATTTTGAAATCTGTGAATTCTTCTGAATTCTCTGTATTATTTTGAATTCTTCTGAACTCTCTAAACTGTTATGAATTTTTATGAATTTTTACAGGACCACTGAGTTCTTTTAATGTTTCTTGATTATCTTTAAATCATCAGAATACATTGCAAGTTACTTTGAACTCCATTAGATCTTTTGAATTCTCTTGAAATTGTTAGAATACTAAAATAGACTGGAAGTAATACATTATTTCCTGGAAATAATGGGTAATTTCAATAATTTCCAAATTTCGTGACATGCGGCCTCTTCTAAAATATGGATAGGAGTTTATTGTCAAAATGACACATTTTCCATTGTATTTTCTATTCCAAAAACTACCGAAAAAACTTTTCAAATATAAATTTCATTCATGCGATTGGTGGTGATGCATTAATTATTTTTAGAAAGTGAGAAGAAGATTCAATAATTCCCAACTTTGCTGATTTTTGGCCGCTCTTAAAATTAAGAAGAATTCAGATAATTGAGAAGAATTTACGGAATGCAAAAGAATTCACAGAGTTCACAAGAATTCACAGAATTCAAAGTAATATATGCAATTTTAAAATAAATTAAGACAATACAAAAGAATTCCGAAAATTCAAAAGATTTCAGAGTATTTTTTAAAAATTCAGACAATTCAGAAGAATTCAGAAAAATTCAGAGAATTCAGAAGATCTCAGGAGAATTTAGAGAATACAGAAGACTTGGAGAAATTCAAAATAATTCACGGTGTATTGTAAAGATTTCAAGAGAATTAAGAAAAAACTTTTAAAGAATTGAAAGAAGTAAATGTTAATTGTAAGAATTTGTTTGAATTCTACAGAATTCAAAATACTTGAAGGAAGTTAAAATAATTCAATGGTTATTCTGAACAAAAAGATATTTTCTAAGATTTAATATCTCGTCGCGTAGTTACCGTGTGAAGCTGTAGCACTGACATTTACAAGCTCCTACAAATTTGAAATTATACGGCCTCAGCTTTTTGCCAAGCAGATGACTGCCACGTCAGTCGTATGTTTCATAAAATTCTGATTTCGAATAAAATATCGTACATCACTCGTAGGGTTAGACAGGCCCTCACGTGGAGCTCAATGGTCGCAAGGACGACTTGAAACCCCATGGTCTTCGGCCATGGTTTTACAACTCGTCCTGCAAACATTGATCACCCCGTAAAGACCTGTCATAACCCTATATGTGATGTAATATACTATAACTGAATAATCTGACTACCGTTTTCGGCAAAAAAGTGTTAGATAGCGGTGATTGAGTGGTGCTGACTGTAGTGCATTTGAGGTGAGTTGATGGGAGGAGTGTGTTAGAGGGTCTTGTGAGTAAGGGATTGTACGTTGAAAATAAAAGAAGTGATGAGTTGTGTGCTATATTTTGAGATTGAGACTGTTTTGGGTGGGCTGAGGGGTTAGTTTGTTTGGCGGATGGGAAGGCAGGTGCAGCCGAGAAGCGGCTATAGAGCGGTTAGGGAGAGAGAAGCACGGAAGAAGGTACGGTAGCAGGGTGAGGTAGCGCCGTGGAGACAGTATCTACGCAAGTTACGTAAGCCGATACGGACAGAGGTTACTTCGAATCGGTTTGATGGGTAACGGGGACAGCGATAGCAAAGAAGAAAGGGATTCAGACGAGGAAGTGTTCTGTACACCGAAGCGTGGGACAAAAAAGAGGGGACAGTACAGAAAAACGGTAGAAAGAGAGAGATTGAGGGCCGAGAGTTTTGGCGCAATCGATCAGTTCATAAATAGGAAGAGGGTTAAGGCGGAGAGAGGAAATAGTGAAGATAAGGTAGAAGCAGGATCCACCCTAAACAATCCGAAAATGTACAGAACTCCACCAGGAAAAGCTCAAAATTGAGCAGGAGAGAAAGACAAGGGGAAAGACGAAGACAAATTTGAATATAGCGGGTCAATAGAAGTTGAAAATTTACAGTTAGATGAAATTTTTAAAATGATGATAGAAGTAATACAGATGAGCGAAAAAGGCAGGAAGAAAGTAAAATAGTAAAAATGGAAAACTCAAACCGGGAGTTTGGTGGTAGGGAAAGTAGGAATAAGGAGAGGGAGAAGCTAAGCGAAATATAAAGAAGAATGGAAAGGAAAGAGAGAGATGAACGGAATATGCATTATAAGTTAAGGACAATAGCAGAAGAGGAAAGAAGTAAGGGGAAAAGAACGTGGGTTAAGTATGGCAGAATACAGATAGAAGGTGTATAGTGGGATTGGGACGAACGAATGGAAAAGTTAGTAAGAAATGAGGAGCCGGGAAACTAGGAAATATAAGAACGGGAGATAGGAAAATAAGAAATAGTAAGAAACAAAAAGAGACGAGAAACGAAAGAAGGGACGAGTGAAAGATATGATACTGGCATATAGCAGGCTTGGAGAGGAAGGGTAGGTACTTTATGAGAAATTTCGCACAATATAATGTAGTAGTTACGATGGAGACGTAGCTAGATGAAAGGTGATGGAAAAGAGTAAGGAGAAGGTTACCAAGAGATTACAAATGGCAGGTTCAAAATACAAAGAGAAAGAATAAAAAAGGCAGAGCAATGGGAGGAATGGTGATGGGAGCAAGGAACGAATGTGTAACAGGAAAGGAGAAGAAAAAGGTCAAAGAACAAAAAGAAGAATTAATAGTAGAAGAGGTAAAGATGGGGGTAAAGAGGTGGAAGATAGTGGTGGTTTATGTGAACTGATGGAAGAAAATAAAGAAGAGATTAAGCTTATAATAGGAGATTTTAATGCGAGAACAGGAGATAGAGGAGGAAGGAAATGGGGAGGTGAGCGAGGAAGAAAATCGAAAGACAAGATACTGAATGGAAAGAGGAAGAAATTCTTAAAGAACTTGGAGGAGATGAGATGGTTTATCTTAAACGGAAATTGTAATGAAGTGAACATATTAATACCACTATTTTTCCTCGTCCGGTCAAGGCATAATCCCTAAGGTGGAGTAGGGAAAACCTTGGTTATACCTTGGGCCTACAGAGATGCTTGGCAAGCGGGCCGAATTGATTACAGGACCTTTACTGGTACCAGAATTTCTATATCTGTTTAGGTTTGGTTTCGCCGTAACGTTCCCAACATTCACTTCGCACGATGGCACCCCTTTGTTAGGGTTAACAACTTATCCCGCTCTCAGGGTGACGTCACGTGAGGCACCAACTAATTTGGTGGGCTGACGAAAGGAAACTCCTGGGATCAACGACTGGCCAAAAAAGAATTTAAGATACTTTACTTGTATAATTTTTTCTTAATGATATCAAAATCCTTTATTCTTTAAAATCATAATTTTTAATTCAAAAGGTCAAACCTTCTTTGTCCGCGATCCCGCTGGAAAAAAACTTCCTTTAATTCAAAATTCCGCTCATCGTTGAAAGACGAAGGCTTGGAAGGTCCGATGTGCGGCGGATTGGTCAATTCCAATCCCCCACTCGCGTGCGCAGTCATTTCACTGACCGGCTGCTCACTGTCGTGGGAATCCGGAGATGGCATTCTGCCTTGGTCTTCTCGAAGGATAAGTTAAAATAACAGGCTCTCAAAAAATGCCTTTCATGCAGGAAGACTTGGAAAAAGTCCTACAGTACATCTTTCGGATTCCACACGTTAGTGAAGTTGCGATTTTGGTGTCCTTTTCCTTTTGTCTATTTAATCAAAGGGGATTATAAGCTTTTTCGTTCCGCCAGTCAGGCATTATCGGGTCCGCGTTCTTTTAAATTTATGTTCGCTTATTAATTGTCCTTCTCTTGCTTTATTAAAATTATTTAACTGTTAAGTAATTATGAAAAGCTATAACTAATCTTGCTTTGTATACTTCTTGTCAGCATTCCTAAAAACTTTTAATTTATTAAAGAAATAGAGTTTTAGTAGTTATGTTTAAATCCTGATCTTATTTTATTTAGGCCAGGCTCCAGAACCCACTATCCTCTAGTTATAAGCTTGCACGAGATTTCAGAGGATAAAGTTAAATTCGATATGGCGGAATTAACCGCCTGGCGTGTATCAAACACGTCCTTTAATGGATCCTCCAAAATGCACCGTTGTACTTTCGCTTGGGATAAAGCGTTTAACTTTCTTGACGTTTCAGCAAATCGGATCAATTGGAGCGAACATTAGAAAATATAGAGGGGGATGAGGAGAGGGAATATACATGCTCAGGAGGAAAAAAGGGAACAGTAATAGATTATGTGATAGTGGACGATGAGGTAAGAGAGAAGATCAAGAAACTAGAGGTAGGGGATTATATAGATTCAGATCACTTTTCTATAATAGTAACATTAAAGGGAGAAAAAAGTAGTACCAATATGGACAAAAAGGAAGCAAAGGTAAAAAGAGCAGGAAGAGGGGATTGGTTAATGGAAGAAAAATAACGGTTTAACAGAGGGAAATGTAAATAATGATAGGAGAAATAAAAGAAGATTAGTAATTTGCAATTGTAATTTATTGAAAAAGTCCCTAGGGCTAAGTCAGGGGTCTCCACAATCCACGGGTGCAGCGTGACCCAGGATCGCCCGACCTCTCGGAAAAAAATCCCAGTTGGAAGGGCTCAGTTCTGAAATTTGTACATGGAGGAACCTTTTTTTTTAAATGGTTCCAAGCGGCTCGAATCAGGTAAAGGATTTTGACAGTTCTGGGTCAGAGCTGAGTAGATCCGACCTACTGGCCTGGGATCTCAAGTAGATACAAGATCTACGTTTGGAGACCCCTGGGCTAAGTAGCCCTCTAAGGAACAAAATATACGTGGTAATATTCTTAAAACTAGGATCGTGGCACAGTAACTGGATATGTGTATTTAACAGTAAATTAATACTATCAATTTATATTAAACATAGGCCGTTAGAATCAAAATGTTATAGGTTGAAGTACATAGTAGTGTTGTAATTATACGACATGTGTTAAATAAGATCAGAAACTACATTAGTAGTATGAGGTCAACATATTACTAAATTTTATTACGAATTTGTAATTTCGAGTAAATTATTTTAATCATTGAATGAATACTTAAAAAATTTGATTTTAAAATGATAATAAGAGGGCGCTTCCCTGAGGAGCTTCATTTCTAGATATTGTAAAGAGCAAATTGCCCATAAAAAATTTCCTTCTTTTAGCCACGGGCAAGAACCCTGCTCTCTCCCGATAGAGAGTAATGTGTTCAATTTTGGTAAATTGTATATAAAACGGATACATGCATTAAGTGCCCGTTCTAGCTTCCCATTCAGTTCATCCGTTATATCATCATAAGCAATACATCCGTAATCGAAGAACGGGAGAACTGGTAGAATCCTAGTTGAGGTAGGTAAGGAGTCTTTATTTTTATTTGATTGCTGTAGAATTCTGTAGGTGTTCCGAGAAATAGCCATTACATGTTCTTTCCAAGACAGAGTACGGTTGAGCAAGTATCCTAAATCCTTGACCGATTCTTAAAAAACAATATTAACATTACCAACCCTCAAGGGAGGAGGGGCAGCGAGTGCATTTACAGAGGGAGAAGCCGAAGGCCCAATAATAATAGCGTTAGTTTTAGATGGATTTAAAGCAAGACCGTTATTTTCAGCCCAAAGCACAACCCGATCTATGTCCTCTTGGATTTGACTGAAACGTATATTCAATTCTACAGCAGGTCCGGAAAGGTACAATTTGAAGTCATCGGCGTATTTAAGATACTTACAAAATTTTAGATCACTTCCAAGATCAGAGGTATACAAGTTAAACAGCGTAGGTGCAAGTGTGGAACCCTGCGGAACTCCACTATTAACTTCCACCCATTCAGACATATCAGCATTACTAGTCTTTACACTTTGTGAACGATTACTTAAATAGGAGTTCATCGTGTCAAAAGCCTTAGAAAAATCAAAAAGTACCACAACCGAAATCTCTTTTTATCGATCGCCAGCTTAACATCAGTAGTGATTTTGAGGGACGCTGTGAGTGTACTATGTTTGGCTCTGAAGCCCGATTGCATAGGGTCTAATAATTTATTAGTATCTAGAAAATTTGTTAGTTGTTTGTGCACAATCCGTTCAAGAGGCTTTGATAACGCATCAAGGATAGAAATTGGCCGGAAGTCTTTAGTGGAAGTAGGACTGGTGATTTTAGGTATCGGTTGTATTAGTTCCTTTTTCCATATATTTGGAAAAATTCCACATTGTAAAGATGTGGTAAAAATGACATTCCATCGACACCGATCGCATTAGAATTAACTTCCATTTCTTCCTTGAGGAAGGTCTCAGGAGTAATGTCAGAAAAAAAGAAATCATATTCATCAAAAGTTTGCAGAGGTAAATTGGAGGAGGCAGTTGGAAGTTGTGTCGGAATAGGTTTCAACATGAATGTAGTAAGGAAATCACTAGCAGAGAAATTTTGATCAGGATATTCCTGTTTAGGTGAAATTAAACGCAAGCGCCTGAGGAGATGGGCAATGTTTTCTTTTTGGTTTTTATTTTTAATTGCGTTAAAGTTAAATTGGTTGTGGAGTCCCTAATTTTCGTCTGAACAAGATTTGGAAGCTTGCGAAATTCCGCTTGTATACTACTATTCCTGGTTCTTCTTGCTAATCTACCTTTCGTGTCCCTTTTTCTCATCAATTCTCTTAATTCTGCCGTAATCCATAGGACCGTTTTCCTTCGAGAACGTGGTACATATACGAGCAACGGCGGAAATTCGTTAAATGCATGAGTCAAAATGGAAATTAGACCGTTTACCTTTGTATTCACGTCACGAACTGAGGCTAAATTCGCCCAATCATATGATACTAAATGATCCTGAAACTCTTGTTCATTGATTAGTGTAAGATTTCGAGTCGGTGTAGGAGTAGGTTTAGGTGGGAGATTACTGGACATTTGGTACTCAACGTTGATAAGATCATGATTAGATAAGAACGGAATTGCATGCTGTGAATAGGATAGTACTTTGTCAAGGTCATCTACAATAATTAAGTCTATGCGTGTACTAGTAAAATTAGAGTGATGAGTGGAATCATGTGGCACTGTAGAAAGTCCCGCGGAGTAAATTACAGATTTCAAATGTTTAGTTAGATTAGTATTCGAATTTAAATTTGTGTTCAAATCTCCAGCAAGTATTATGCTATTATAATTAGAAGTAAAAACATATATATTTGATTCAAATTCTTTACTATAGTTAGCGTTAGGAGGTTTATAAATAACCCCAATTAGCGAACAAGCCTCCCCGAAATACACCTCAACCTCTCTGTCCCTGCGAAAGAGCATGTAACGCTCCAAAAACATTGCAGTCGAAGGGATGTCAGGCTTAAGCCAAGTTTCAGACACTGCGATGATATGATATGAACACGTACTAAAATAGTGTTTAAACTCAAGGAAATGTGCCGAGAGAGACTGAGCATTAACGTGGCAAAATCTTAACTTGTCCATGAGATGAATGAACAGTTCAAATCGCGATATATGTTATTATTTCCCAGAAGACGAAGCTCGCAGTAAAGTATAGAGTTACAGTAAAAGTTTGAAACGGTTTAGTATAAAATAAATATTTTATATCTATGAATTACAC